>RCUC01132137.1:0-89014 GCA_003697995.1 Taxidea taxus jeffersonii | reverse complement strand
CCCCCCCCCCCAATGTGGGGCTTGATCCCAGGACCCTGAGATCATGACCTGAGCCGAAGACAGAGGTTTAACCCACTGAGCCACCCAGGTGCCCCTATGTGTCTGTATTTGTGCCAGTACCATGCTGTCTTGGTGATCACAGCTTTGTAATATAGCTTGAAATCAGGCAATGTGATGCTCCCAGCTTTGTTTTTCTTTTTCAACATTTCCTTGGTGATTTGGGGTCTTTTCTGGTTCTATACAAATTTTAGGATTGTTTGTTCCAGCACTTTGAAAAATGCCAATGATATTTTAATAGAGATGGGGTTGAAAGTGTAAATTGCTCTGGGAAGGATAGACATTTTAGCAATGTTTATTCTTCCAATCCATGAGCATGGAATGATTTTCCATTTTCTATATCTTCAATTACTTTCATGAGTCTTCCATACTTCCTAGAGTATATATCCTTTACCTCTTTGATTAGGCTTATTCCAAGGTATCTTGTGTTTTTTGGTGCTATTGTAAATGAAATCCATTCTCTAATTTCTCTTTCTGCAGTTTCATTTTTAGTGTATAAGAAAGCAACTGATTTCTGTGCATTGATTCTGTATCCCGCCACATTACTGAATTGCTGTATGAGTTCTAGTAAATGTCAGAGGTGGAGTCTTTTGGATTTTCCACACAAAGTATCATATCATCTGCAAAGAAAGAGTTTGACTTCTTCTTTGCCAATTTGAATACCTTTTATTTTCTTTTTGTTGTCTGATTGCTGTTCCTAGGACTTCTAGTACTATGTTGAATAATAGTGGCAAAAGTGGGTATCCTTGTTGTGTTCCTGATCTTAAGGGAAAGGCTTATAGCTGTTCCCCCATTGAGAATGACATTCATTGTGGGGTTTTCATAGATGTGTTTTATGAAATTGAGGAATGGTTCCTCTATCCCTGTACTCTGAAGAGTTTTAATCAGGAAGGATGCTGTATTTCATCAAATGCTTTTGTCAAATGAGAGGACTATATGATTTTTCTCTCTTCTCTTATTAATTTGTCCTATCACATTGATTGATTTGCTAATGTTGAACAACCCTTGCATCCCATGGGTAAATCCCACCTGGTCATGGTGGATAATCTTTTTAATGTACTGTTGTATCTTATTAGCTAGTGTCTTGTTGAGAATCTTGGCATCCATATTCATCAAGGATACTGGTCTGAAATTCTCCTTTTTGATGGGGTCTTTGCCTGGTTTGGGGATCAAGGTAATGCTGGCCTCATAGAAGGAGTCTGGAAGCTTTCCTTCTGTTTCTATTTGTTTTTGAACAGCTTCAGGAGAATTGGTATTATTTCTTATATGAATGTTTGGTAGAATTCCCCTAGAATCCATTAGATCCTGGACTCTTTTTTTTTTTTTTTGGAAGGTTTTTGATTACTGCTTCAATCTTGTTACTAATTATTGGTCTGTTCAGATTGTCAATTTCTTCCTGTTTCAGTCTTAGAAGTTTCTAGGTTTCCAGGAATACATCCATTTCTTCCATGTTGCTTGACGTATTGGCATATAGCTGTTGATAATAATTTCTGATGATTGTTTCTATTTCCTTGGTGTTAATCATGATCTCTCTCCTTTCATTCATAATTTTATTAATTTGGGTCCATCCTTTCTCTTTTCTTTTGGATAAGTCTGGCCAGTGTTTTTTTTGATCTTATTAATTCTTTCAAAAAGCCAGCTTCTAGTTTTGTGGATATGTTCTACTGCATTTCTGGTTTCTAATGCATTGATCTCTGCTCTTATCTTAATTATTTCCCTTCTCATGTATGGGTTAGGCATAACTTATTGATTCTCCAGTTCTTTAAGGTGTAAAGATAATTTGTGTATTGGGGATTTTTCTTTTCTTTTCTTTCTTTCTTTCTTCCTTTCTTTTTTGAGTGAGACTTGGATGGCTATGTATTTCCCCCTTAGGACGACCTTTGCCATACCCCATAGGTTTTGGAGTGATGTGTTTTCGTTCTCATTGCTTTCCATGAATTGTTTAAGTTATTCTTTGATTTCCTGGTTAAACCAAACATTCTTGAGCAGGATGGTCTTTAGCTTCCAAGTGTTTAAATTTCTTCCAGGGGCGCCTGGGTGGCTCACTGGGTTAAAGCCTCTGCCTTCAGCTCAGGTCATGATCTCAGGGTCCTGGGATCAAGCCCCGCATCAGGCTCTCTGCTCAGCAGGGAGCCTGCTCCCCCTACCTCGGCCTGCCTTTCTGTCTACTTGTGATCTCTGTCTGTCAAATAAATAAATAAATAAATAAAATCTTAAAGATAAATAAATAAATAAATTTCTTCCAAACTTTTTTTGTGATTGAGTTCCAGTTTCAAAGCATTGTGGTCTGAGAATATGCAAGCAATAATTTCAATCTTTTGGCATCAGTGAGGCCTGATTTATGGCCCAGTATGTAGTCTATTCTGGAGAAAGTTCCATGTGTGCTCGAGAATGAGTATTCTGTTGTTTTAGGGTGGAATGTTCTATATATATCTATGAGGTTCATCTGGTCCAGGTGTCATTCAAAGCTCTTGCTTCTTTGTTGATTTTCTGCTTTGATAATCTGTCTATTGCTGAGAGTGGAGTGTTAAGGTCCCTTACAATTAATGTATATTACCAATATGTCTCTTTATTTTGGTTAACAGTTAGCTTATGTAGTTGGCTGCTCCTATGTTGGGGGCATAGATATTTACAATCATTAGATATTCTTGTTGGATAGACCCTTTAAGAATAATATAGTGTCCTTCTGTATCTCTGACTACAGTCTTTAGTTTAAAATCTAATTTGTTTGAAATGAGAATAGCTACCCCAGCTTTCTTTTGTGGTCCTTTGGCATGAAAGATGGTTCTCTATCCCTTCACTTTCAGTCTGAATGTATCTTTAGGTTCCAAATGAGTCTCTCATAGACAACATATGGACGGATCCTATTTTTTATCCAACCTGCGAGCCTGTCCTGCTTTATGGGAGCATTTAGACTGTTCACATTGAAAGTGATTATTGAAAGATGATTTTATTGTCATCATGTTGCCTGTGAGGTCTTTATTTCTATAGATTATCTCTGTAAGATTCTGTTCCATAGCACTCTTGTGGGTCTTTCTCCTTTTATAGAACGCTCCCTCAATATTTCTTGCAGGGCCAGCTTAGTGGTCACGTATTCTGTTTCAGTTTTTGTCAGTCTTGGAAGTTCTTTATCTCTCCATCCATTCTAAGTGACAGCCTTGCCAGATACAATATTCTTGGCTTCGTGTTCTTCTCATTTAGTACCCTGAATAGGTCTTGCCAGCCCTTTCTGACTTGCCAGGTCTCTGTGGACAGGTCTGACATTATTCTGATGTTCCTCCGTCTGTACATAAGGAACCTCTTCCCCCTTTTAAGATTTAAGAGTTTCACTATTGCATGCCTGAGCTTCAGTCTGCTCTCCTTGATCTTGAAGGATTGTTCTCTCTGCCTCTAGGACACAAATGCTTGTTTCATTCCCCAGATTAGGAAAATTCTCAGCTAGGATTTGCTCAAATATATCTTCTAGTCCTCTCTCTTTCTCCACCCCCTCAGGGATCCCAATAATTCTAACACTGGAATGTTTCATGGCATTATTTATTTCTCTAATTCTGTTTTCATGGGTTCTAAGCTGCTTGTTCCAGGCCTCCTCCCAATCCTTCTTTTCTATCAATTTGTATTCTTGATCACTAATTTATTCTGCTGCATCATTTACCTTAGCTGTTAGAGTATCTAGATTATATTGGATCTCATTGATAGCATTATTAAGTTCTGCCAGATTAGCTCTCACTTCTGCCATTAGAGAATCTACATCGCTATTAATGGTTTTCTTCAATCTAGCTATTGTCTGCATAACTGTTACCATGAAGTCTATTTCTGACATCTTGCTTATATCCGTATCCATTAGTTCTGTGGCAGAGGTCACAGTCTCGAAATTTTCCTGTGTTGGGGGTTCCTCCTCCTAGTCATTCTGGTAAGGGGTGGTTGAAGGAATCTAGAGTCCAAACTACAGACCACAACCTAAGCTAGATGCACCAGTTTTATAGGGACCTTAGGGCTGTTGGTCTCTTGTTCTTCCAGCCTGTCTTCTGGGGTGGGGAGGGGGGCTACAGCATTGTTACTCAGGCAACCCTGTTTGGGCAGAGTTGCCCTGCCCCCTGTGTGGGGAATGGGCTCAGTGAAAACCAGTTTGGAGGGGGGGCCTTTTGCTCTCTGGTGGCTTTCCCTGGTGGCTTTCTGTGTCTTTTCTGAGAGTCAGAGCAGAAGTGACCATATCCAATCCTCTGTCTCAGAACAGACTGTTATATCAACAGAGAGATAACAGTCTGTTCTCCAGAAACCCCTCCAGGCCACACTGACTCCATTTTTGTCTGTGCTGCTAAAACGCGCAGCATCCTGTGTTGAGCGCCCCACAGCAGTACTCCCAGCCCTCGCTTCCAGGTCCAGGCATGTCTCTGCCCCCTGTGCTTCTAAAACTGCCAGCTGCCCCCAGTTCACATGCAAACCCCTGCAGCTCCAGGTTTCAGCCCTGGGGGGCTGCTCTAAAGTCCTTTCCCTGGCACTACCAGTCTGCTAGTCTATGCCCAGTCCCCAGATCAGGAGGCTTTTGCACTCCTGTGTTATTTCACATTTCCAGGGCCAGAGCTTATGGCGGCTTCCTCCCCCTTCCATTTACCTTTTTTATCTGCCTGCAGAATCACGGCTCCCCATGTCATACTGTGAAACCAGCCGCCAGAGATATTCCATTGGTATAGATCTGGATATATCTTCTTATGTCTCAGGTTGATTTTGTGGGTGTTCAGAGTGGTCTGGCAGATAACCAGTTCAATTCAGGGGACTGGTTGAAATAGAGTCCCCTACTCCTCCACCATCTTACCCCCTCCCATTTTCATTTGTCTTAAGAAATTTTTTATTTCCAGGGCACCTGGGTGACTCAGATGTTAAGCATCTGCCTTCAGCTCAGGTTCTGATCCCCAGTTCCTGGGACCAAGCTCCACTTCAGGCTCCGGGCTTGGCAGGGAGTCTGCTTCTTCCTCTACCTCTCCCTCTGCTCCTGCTCTCTCTCTTTCTTTCTCAAATAAGTAAATAAATCTTTTTTAAAGAAACTTTTTATTTCCCTTTTAATTTCTTCTATGATCCACTGGTTATTCAGAAGAGGGTTATTTAATTTCTGTGTATTTGTGAATTTTCCAGTTTTACTCTTTCTGTTGATTTCTAGTTTCATGCCATGTGGTCAGAGAAGGTATCTGGTATAATTCCAGTCTTCTCAACTTTGCTAAATACAGTCTATCCTAGAAATTCTCCTTCTGCACTTGAAAAGAATGTGTATTCTTCTATGGTTGTATAGAATGCTCTGTACATGTCTGTTAGGTTCATTTGGTCTATAGTGATGTTCAAATTCACTGTTTCCTTTTTGATTCTCTATCTGTATAATCTATTCATTATTGAGAGTGAGGTATTAAAGTCCCAAACTATTATTGTATTACTGTTTATTTCTCCCTTTAGTTCTGTTAGTTTTTCCTTTATATATTTAGTTGTTCCAAGCTGAATGCATAAATATTTATAATTTTTATATGTTCTTGATGTATTGACTCCTTTATCATTATCTTATGACCTTCCTTTTCTCTTCTTACCATTTTTTCTTTAAAGTCTATTTCGTCTGATATAAGTTGATGGGAACATAGCTACTACTGCTTTTTTTTTTTTCTTTTTGGTTGCAATTTGCTTGAAATGTCTTTTTCCATCCCTTCACTCTCAAGCTATATGTCTTTAACATCAAAGTGAGTCTTTTGTAGAAAACATATTGCTGGATTTTGTTTCTGCTCCATTCAGCCATTCTAGATCTTTTAATCAGAGAATTTAATCTGTTGACATTTAAAGTAATTATTGATAGGTAAAGACTTATTGCAGTTTTGCTAATTGTTTTATAGGGTTTTTTGTACCTTTATTGTTCCTTGTTTTTTATTCTGCTCTTCCGTGTGTGTGTTTTGATGTCTTTTGGTATGAGTATGCTTTGACTTCTTTATCACATTCTTCTGTGCAATTCCTACCAGATTTTCCCTTGTGGGTACCATGAGTATTTCATATAATATCTTTAATTTATAGTACTCTATTTTAAATGGATAACAACTTCAATACAACTGGTAAGCTTTACATTTTTAATTCTGGGGTGGAGATTTTAGTGTCTGAAATAAATTTGTCTTTGGTGAAGAGGATTAAGTCATCTCCAACAGTGAGATCTTGGCCTAGGATGCAGTCTTCTGAAGCGATGTTATCTCCAATAGTAGGCATCTGGGCGACAGAGAAGTCAGTTGAGATGTAGGACTGGTATATCCTTTCCATGTGGATACCTACTTGGGTTGATGTGGGTCTTGTTTTTGTGGCTCTTTGTGGTATTATAACAAGTCTGACCCACTTGCATAATTTGAATGTCACGTTGGGCTTAGGAACTTAACTTGTAAATATGTTATATGTCAAGGGGCTTACAAGTGAAAAGCTAGCAAAGGTGATATTGACACCCATTCCAGAGCCTGTCTTGACTCAAGCCCCAGCTAAAGGTGGCTAAATCTTAGTTTCCGATGATCCAGGGTTTTCCCCAGATTGGTGATGAGAGGGAAACTGTAGCAAATAATTTTTTTTATTTAAAGATTTTATTTATTTATTTGTTAGAGAGAGAGAGAGTGAGCACAGGCAGACAGAGAGGCAGACTCCCTGCCGAGCAAGGAGCCTGATGTGGGACTTGATCCCAGGACACTGGGATCATGACCTGAGCCGAAGGCAGCTGCTTAACCAACTGAGCCACCCAGGCGTCCCTAGCAAATAATTTTTAAATCATACAGCTGACTATCAAAATTCCAATGGCATTTTTCACATACAGAACAAATAATCCTAAAATTTGTGTGGAACCAGAAAAGACCCCAGATAGCCAAATCAATCTTAAGAAAGAAGAACAAAGCTGGAGACATCATATTTCCTGATTTCAAACTATATCACAAAGCTATAGTAATAAAAATAGTATGGTATGGGCATGAAAATAAATATATAAGTCAATAGAACAAAATAGCAAAATAAATAGCCTAGAAATAAACACACATATGCTTGGCCAATTAATTTACAACAAAGGAGGCAAGAATATACAATGGAGAAAGGACAGTCTTTTCAATAAGTGATGCTGGAAAAGTTGATAGCCACATGCAAAAGAATGAAACTGGACCACTATCTGACACTATACACAAAAATTAACTCAAATTGGATAAAGACTTAAACATAAGACCTGAGATCATAAAATTCCTACAAGAAATCATAAGCAATAATTGAGATTGACTGTGGTAATGATTTTTTGGATTTGACATCAAAATCAGAGGCAATAAAAACAAAAATAAGCAGATGGGACTACATCAAACTAAAAACTTCTGCACAGAAAAAAAAGGAAAAAGAAAAGAAAGAGGAAAAAGAAAAGATAAGGCAACCTACCAAATGAAAGTATTTGCAAATCACAATCTGACTAAAGATTAATATCCAAAATATATAAAGAACACATACAACTCAATAACAATCTAATTAGAAAACTGACAAAGGATCTGAATAGACATTTTTTCCAAAGAAGACAGAGATGTCTGGCAGATACATGAAAAGGTATTCAAAATCACTAATTACCAGGTAAATGTAAATCAAAACTACAATGACATATCACCTCACACCTGTTAGAATTGTTATTATCAAAAAAGACAAGAAATAATAAATGTTAGTAAGGATGTGAAGAATTACTTATGCACTGTTGGTGGAAGTATAAATTGCTGCAGCCATCATGGAAAACATTATGAAATTCCTCAGAAAATTAAAAATAAAACTACCATATGATCCAGCAATTCCAACTTTGGGTTATTATTTGAAGTAAATAAAACACCTAACTTGGAAAGATATGTGCACTCCCATGTACGTTTCTTTTTTTTTTAAAGATTTTATTTATTTATTTGACAGACAGAGATCACAAATAGGCAGAGAGGCAGGCAGAGAGAGAGGAGGAAGCAGGCTCCCTGCCAAGCAGAGAGCCCAATGTGGGGCTTGATCCCAGGACCCTGGGATCATGACCTGAGCTGAAGGCAGAGGCTTTAACCCACTGAGCCACCCAGGTGCCCCTCCCATGTATGTTTCAACATTATTTACAATAACCAAAACATGGAAGCAACTTAAGTGTCTATCAATGAATGAATGGGTAAAGAAGTTCTGGCATATATAGACAATGGAATATTATTCACCCATGAAAAAGAAGAGAATCTTGCCATTTGAGACAACATGGATGGACCTTGAGGGCAATATGCTAAATGTAATAAATCAGAGAAAGACAAATACCACATGATTTCATTTATATGTGGAATCTAATACGGGTGGGATGGGAAGTGGGCAAAATGGGTAAAGGTGGGCAAAAGTTATAAACTTCCATTTGTAAAGTAAGTCCTGGGTACCTAAGGTACAGCCTGGTTACTAGTTAATAACACTGTACTGTATATTTGAAAGTTATTGAAAGAAATCTTAAAATTTCTCATCATAAGAAAAAAATTCTAACTATGTGTGTGATAGATAATTAGACATTGTGGTGACCATTTTTCAATATATACAAATATTGAATCATTATGTTATGCAAGTAAAACTAAAACCTTTATAAGGCTATATGTCCATTATACCTCAAAAAATATATATGGCTCAGGTTGGGTGTGTGTTGTTACTAGGGTATAAGATTGTCTGCAAATTAAAATACTGTAGCTAAGGTTGGAAGTTTAACATTTGCTTGTAAGCAGGCCTTTGGATTTCACCAATAACTATAAGCCCTTTACCTCAGTTGTTGGTTTGGTTGTTGAAGAGCAAGCCAGAGAGGTCTTTGGGTGGAGGGGCTTTTATTAGTCAAACTTGATGAGGTGCGGGCCTCAGCACTTGTCATGTCTGGTTGAAACAATGACTTACTTGGAGGGTTTGGGACTCCATACTGCAAGCCAATGAAAGCACCCAGACCAACTGTAATGAGATAAATAACCAATGGCACGGTATATAGTTGCACATAAGAAGTGCTTTTGTTTGGGGAGATGGTGGAATTTTGAGGATCAAATGGACCCATATCAGAGGAGGGAGGAGCTATGTGGTCAATGGGACATTCTATGGTTAATGAGTCCCAGGAATATAGATGTCCCTGCCTTCAGCCCTTATGGAAAAGATTGAAAATTTATACAGATGAGAGATATAATTTAAAAACCTCATATAATGAGCCCTTATATACATAGAAGAGAGATATATTCTCCTTTAAATATAAAAAAAGTTGATGGAAAAAGTTTAGCTTTTTTTTTTTATTTGATTTAAGGTGTGAGTTGGCCAGGAGGCAGTAGATTAAGAGAAATTAAGGCTTACAACAAGATAGAGACCCACTTAATGGATTAGAATTTGAAAAGGAGTTGTTTGAGGAAATTATTAATATCTCTAATTAAAGTGGCTGGGATTCCACAGGAACATGAAATTTCTACTGAATGCTTTTTACAAGAGCCTAACACTGTATATTTTGAGAAGTGAAATGTATGCCTTGGCTCTTCTTGGTAATGTCTGCAACTACTAAGTGGGTAATGAGTATCCTGGTAAGACCTTGTACTGGGACATTAGTATATGTAGCAACATTTTGAGTATCTGTGAGACAAGAGACTTACTTAAGTGTTCAATTCTTGGGTGATGACCCAACAATCTGTAACAAATATGAAGATGGGGCCATTTGTTGGCCAGAGCATCCAATGTTAAGATGATTGCCTAAAGGTGTTCTATCCCTTATCAGAGACACCCTGGGTAAGGGATGGAAAGCAGCAACATTCTATTGAACTTCATCATTTTTATGAGAGTGGCAGTGGCATTCTTAGAGTCCAAATTCCTATTGCTCTTCACTCAGTTATGCCCAAGGGGTTCCTCTGGAGGAGGGATGCCATCTCTGGCAAAAGACTGAGGTCAAGAGATGCCAGCCCCTTCTACAAGTGAAATATGCCTTAGGGCCAAAGTTTGGCTCCATCCTGTATTAAGGAGGTGTTGGTAACTATGCCAAGTTTATTGGATGCTGTTTCTGTGATCCAAAGTTCAATGAGCAACTAAGTATGAAGGGTCATAGGTTCAGGGTCTATAAAAGCCTCCATTTCCAAGAAAGCCCAGTATGCATCCAACTTTTTTTGTTCTAATGGTGTATAGCACAGAGCCAGAAAGGGCACTTTCTTGCATCAGAAGACCTTTAGGAATTTACAGCCATAATAAATGGTCCAGAGATTCCAGGAGGCATGAGAAGAGGCTGCCAAGCCTCTATAGTGATGAAGCCTCTGAGGCACTAATCAGAGTGCCCGTTGATTTTAATGTGGCTAGATTCTAGAGTCTTTTTGTTATAGGTATACTCATTTAAGCTGGGGTGTCTTGCAATTAGCAGCATCAAGGAGATAAGCAAAATCTGTAAATGAGGAATACACTGTCACCAGGAACCCAGGCAGGACTAGAATATATTGGATTTGTACATCCTTAGGGATGAACCTCCTGGGAAGAGACTGGCACTGATATAATGTTATACCTGTGCTCCTAGATGAAGATGGATGTAGCTAAGGATTTCCAGCAAAGATAATGTAGAATGGGAAAGCTGTTGAGGCACTGATAGCCTGGAAAAGATGGATCGGGTCTGTCCAGAGAGAAGGCTAACTGTGGCTGAGAGGCTGTCGAAATAAGCATTGAACAGAATGGATTAGTCAAATCTATATCAGTAATTTTTAAAGTGTTGGATATTGAGTATGGTGGCCTTAATTACCACAGCATTAAGGTTGTAGGAGACGTTTATTTTTTCCAGGTTAAGACCAGGCTAAGCTTAGAACAGGGCTGTTGAATGGTAAACACTGAGGATAATAATCTGGTTATTAATTAGGTATTATTCAGTAAGTTTTAATCCCTGTGTTAATTTATATATGGACCATCTTATCTATTTTAGCGGGGGTCTGTGGGTCCCATTTCATCAAGGTGATTTGTAAGTGCTAAATACTTCATTTAATATTTCATTATTACTCATTTTGTTGGAACATCTATGTCCAAATAGAATATTTTAGGGCAATGGGTACTAAAAGTACAAGAAATTTAGGCAAGGCTACAACTACAGTGAAGCAAATCTATTTTCCCTCTGTTCTACAGTTATTTTTCTAAGATTATAGGGGGTACAATGTTTAAATTTAGTGGGGTTCCCATGCACTCCAAGTATAATTTCAGCCCCAGTATTAATTAAGCATGTTAAGTTTTGTCAGTTGTTTTATTTTAGCAAACGCTAAAGTTGATTTAGAATCTGCATTGTAGAGGCACAAAAGCCAACTGGTGTTCTCATTTTTTGTTGTTGTTACATAAACTCTTTTAATATATAAATTTTGGTTTTCCACTTGGATCAAAATATGAAGCTTTGTTTTAATTTGGTTTTAATATATGGACATATATATCATTTATTCTATATTTTAAAATATTATACATGTATGAAAATAATTTACTTATTTACCTTTATTTTCTCCTTCTGTATTTAGGTGGCTTTTAATTTTTTTGTCTTTTGCCTTTTTTTTTTTTCTATTGCCATTGTCTTCTGGGTTTTGCTTTAGGCTGTTAGCCACCAGAAGCTATGATTTTTAGTTTCCAGTTGATAGCTCATAGTGTGGAACTTATGGACAATTATAGGAAAAGAGATATGGGGCCTGGTGGGGTCTCAAAGGCAGCCAGTTCTCATTCCAAGACTCTTCAATCCATCTCCCAGAGATTGGGGTTTGTACTTACAGCTACAGCAGCCTCTTCCTGGAACAATGCAGTTAGCTCTGTTGTCTGAAGGATCAGTCCATTTTCATTGGCTTTTTTTTTTTTAAATAAGCGCTGGGTGTTCTTTTTTTTTTTATTTTTATTTATTTTCTTAATTTCTTTTCAGTGTTCCAGAATTCATTGTTTATGCACCACACCCAGTGCTCCGTGCAATACGTGCCCTCCACAATACCCACCACCAGGCTCACCCAATCTCCCAAACCCCTCCCCTCTAAAACCTTCAGTTAGTTCCTCAGAGTCCATAGTCTCTCATGGTTCATCTCCCCCTCCAATTTCCCCCAACTCACTTCTCCTCTCCATCTCCCCGTGTCCTCCATGTTATTCCTTATGCTCCACAAATAAGCAAAACCATATGATAACTGATTCTCTCTGTTTGACTTATCTCACTCAGCATAATCTCTTCCAGTCCCGTCCATGTTGATACAAAAGCTGGGTATTCATCCTTTCTGATGGAACCGTAATACTCCATAGTACATATGGACCATATATTCCTTATCCATTCATCCATTGAAGGGCATCTTGGTTCTTTCCACAGTTTGGCAACCGTGGCCATTGCTGCTATGAACATTGGGGTACAGAGGGCCCTTCTTTTCCCTCCATCTGTATCTTTGGGGTAAATACCCAGTAGTGCAATTGCAGGGTCATAGGGAAGCTCTATTTTTAATTTCTTAAGGAATCTCCACACTGTTTTCCAAAGTGGCTGCACCAACGTGCATTCCCACAAGCTTTTTTTTTTTTTTAAAGCTTCCTGTCTCTCAGACTGTTTTCATCCTTTGGGGGTTCACTGGATAAACTCATATTAGTCCTGAATAGGCTAAGCATACAGAGTGGCCTCCCTCTCTAGGGTGCCCCAGTTTTCCTCTGAGGAGCTTGATCCAGTTTAGGAGAGTAACAGTAGCCTAACAGTATTTGAGGACTCTGGATTCTGAGTATAAGGCCCTTGGCATGCTGGTAGTCAGAAATGCTTGATAAGGCCCACTGTACATTATCTGGGATGTTTACATTCTTTAATCCATTCTACGACCTCTTCATGGATCTTAGGAAGGATAGGAACAAAATGTTCTCTCTCTCTTTTTCTTAATTAAGCATGATCTTACCCTGGTCTCCAAAGGTAAGATCCCTTAAGCAACAACAGAAGAGGTCAGGTCTAGAAGAGAACCCTTTGTGGAGCACCATGTTTCCTGAAACAATACTGCATCTGTGCATGGCTCCCAGTACCCCAGCACCTCCAAAGCACATTCTCTCTCTCCTCGATGGGTTAGGCTAACATGCACGAAAAAATAGCAACTCAGCTTGCACCACAACTTGTCAGTGCTGCCTGGTGAATCAGTCAGGCCCATGCTACAGCACTCTGAAGAAAGTCACCCCTTATTCCCTTCAGTGGAGTGTTTTGTAAATTTAGCTAGGTGCCCCTGGGAGCGTATTCCAGAATCTGAGCAAATAACTCAAATAGGAACTAGAGAGCTTTGTTTTCGAATTCTGAATTTAGGGTGGGAGTCAATGGCAACACCTAGCACATGCAACAAACAGTAGTCTCACCACAGCATAAGCATTTGCCAACAAGCAGTGGCATCTTCCCAGGCTGTCCCTGCTGTCTGGTAGAACCAAGTCAGTAAGCAAAGAGCAGCCTAATAGCATATCATGCCAGTCTAAGGCTAAACTACTCTGTTCACTGTGTTAATTGTTTTAAAATATAGGGTATTTATTAATAGAAAAATTTGAGGTACAATAAGGCCAACAGATCAAGAGAGGATTGTCATTAAAAAGATAATTCATTACTCATAAATCCCAAGAAACAGGGGCACACCAAGTCATGGGGCTCACGTGGGGAGGCACCAAGGTCAATCACAACACAGAAGGGGAGGGGGGGACTGTAGGCAAGAACCTTTACTGTGGTTTCCATGGGAAAGGACATCTGGTTGACATATTAAAATTTGCATCGGGTAAAATTTACTCTTTGTGGTAGATGGTAGGTTTTATATATAATTATAGTTATATATCTGCATAGTTATGTATCTACTTCCACAGTAGCATATTGTGAGATAATTAAAAATATTTATATTGATCTCTGTTTCTACTTCCTGGCACTGACCTCCTAATTCCCTTGTAATTTTCTAAGTAATAAGAACAGTAGGAGCAGCTTTTCTATTAGCTGGTCTTTGACCCCAGTTCCTGACATAAAGCTACTAAATCACTTGGAATTTCCTGGGTGATAGCAGCATCTTTTTGTTCTAAGGGGGTAATGATAGGCCCCTTGAAAAAGGCTGGTCAACAGAAACACCAAGCTAAGATGAGAAGCTTTGGATTTTCAGCCCTACTTCCCATTTTCTAGAGAGAGGAGAAGGGCTGGAAATAGAGTTAATGATCAATCATGCCTGTGTGATAAAGCCTCCATAAAAATCCACTAAGTACAATGTTCAGAAAGCCTCCAGGCTGAACATGGAAGTGTGGGAGAGTGATATGCCTGGCCGATCCCGCATGCATTCCTTGCCCTATGCATCTCTTCCATCTGAATGTTAATCATGTCCTTTATCATAGCCCTTCATAGTAAATTGGTAATCAGTAAGTAAACTGTTTTCCTGAGTTCTATGAACCACTCTAGCAAATTAATCAAACCCTAGGACGAGGTCTTGGGAACCTCCAATACAAGCTCAAGGTCAAGAGCACAAATAACAACCTGGAATTCTAATTACATCTGAAGCCAGGGGAATGGGAGAATCTTCTGGGACTGAGTCTTAATCTGTGGGATCTGATGCTATCTCTAAGCCAATAGTGTCAGAACTGAGCCAAATTATAGGAGATCCAGGTGGTGTCACAGAAAATTGCTTGTTGTGGAAGAAAACCCCACACATCTGGTGCCAGAAGTGTTGTATGGAAGTAATGTGAGAATAGAAAAAATAGAGAATGAGAAACTTCAGAAGGAATACTGAGGTTTTCTTTACACATACAGAACTATTTCATCACCCCCCCAAATTCTCTCATTCTGCCCCTTCCCCCACATCATAGCTTGATACCCACTGATCATCTTCCATCCCTTAACTTTGCCTTTTCTAGAATGTCCTATAAATACAATTACATAATATGTACAATCTTTTGGATCTGACTTCCTTCACTCACAAGAAGACACTTAAAAATTTTATTTATTTTAGAGTGAGAGAGAGCATAAGTTGAAGGAGCAGGGAGAGGGGCAAGCAGACTCCACACTGCACAGAACCCAGTGTGGGGTTGAGATCCCAGGACCCTGAGATCAGGACCTGGGTTGAGTCAAGAGTCAGAGGTTTAACTAACTGAGCCACCCAGGTGTCCCTAGAGGAATGTCTTTAAGATGCATCCATGCTCTTGTGTGAATCAATACCTTGCTCCTTTTCATTGCACCATCTTACTGTTTGGGTGTGCCAGTCTGTCTACCTATTCACCTATTGAAGGACACTTTGAATTATTTCCCATTTTTAGCCACTATGACTAAAGTAGACATAAACATTCACATAAGATTTTTGCTTAAATAGTACCTTTCAATTTTCTTGAAAAGTGAAATACCTAAAAAGATATTTGGGGTCGTATAATAGGTATATTTTTAATTTTATAAAAAACTGACAAACTCATTTTCCAAAGACAGTGTACTATTTTGTGTTTCCAGTTCCAGCTGCTCTGAATCCTAACCAGTACTTTGTCTTTACAATAATGTTTTCATTTAATCATTCTAATAAATGTGTGGCATCTCATTTTGGCTTCTGCTTCATTTTTGAAAAAGAGTTCTACAAATATAGAATCATATGTTGACATTAGGTTTTTCTTTCTGCACTTTAAAGATGTTGATTTGGAGATCCTTCTGGGGAAGATGGAGGAGTAGAAGACCTAAACGCACATTGTTCCATGGATACCACTAAATAACACCCACATTAGAGTAAATAAATCAGAAAACACCACAAAGACTGGCAGAAAAAATTCTCCACAGCTAAATGTGGAGAAGGGGCCACATTGAAGAGGGTAGGAAGGGCAGAGATGGAGTCAGGCCCTAAATGTACCCATAGGACTGTCTGTGGGAGGGAGGGATGCAGGAAATGCAGAGAGTGGAGAGAAACACATTCTCACATCCATTGGGAAACCTGCTTTGGAAAATGAATCCCCAGAACATTTGGCTTTGAAAACCAGAGGGACCAAATTTCACAAATTCTTATAATCTGCAGGGCCTAACACCTGGGCATTAGAAATCAGTGGGCTTGGCTCAGGGAGAACCAGGAGGGCAAGAGGAAATTGAGTCCCTGCTTTTAAAGAGACAGCACAACCAACAGGCCCATGGAGATACAGCATAGGAGCAGCAGTTTGAAAAAATGCCTGGGGCATATAAGAGACAGACTTGTTTACTAATCTCAGAACATTTACTGGAGGGGCAGGGATCACTGAAAGACTTTAAGAACTATCAGGCACCATTTCCCTTCCCCATTCCCCAAACTAGACAGAGGAACACCTGCAGGAATCAGCAAGGCACCAGCACTCGCTACCTAACTTGCTAACAGTGTGCACTGTCACTGCATTCTCCTGCAGACATGCCCCCTCCAGCCAGGCCTCCACTCCAGGACCCCTCCCACAGCAGACCTGCTTAAACCTTGCTGACACTGTGCACCCCACCCCCATGTTCTCCTGCAGACTGCCCCCTCCAGTATGCCCTTAGCTGGAATCATTCTGAAGTGTGCCACAAACCTGGCAGTGGGCAAGAATCCCCAATGTGAACAAGCACCACTCCAAAGTGACTCCTGCCCCAGGGAAAGGGGAAGATAACTAACCACACACACTGGTTACACTGCAAGCCAAGTGGTGAGCTGGGGACAGACAGCTGCTCTGACTGCAGGCTCTACCCAGCAATAAAAATTTCTCAGGGAACAACACAGGGAAAGCATCCTGCAGCTTGGTGCTACTGCAAACAACTAGTCTGACTCAACTCAAGCCCAAGGCAACCCCAGATTGGCCTACTAACAAAAAAGGGAACAGACCCCGCCCACAAATGACAAAGAGAGCCTTTTAGATGACTGGCCTAAAGGCAAAACAGTAAGGCACACACAACACACTAGAAGACATCCCTTAAGGACCAGGTTCTGGTGAACAGGGGACACTGAACTGCAGGACACTACAGGATATCTTCTTTATAACATCACTACTTTCAAGAGCAGGAGACATAAATAAAATCTTAAAAAAAAACAACTGGGGGGCTGCGTGGTTGGCTCAGTAGGTTAAGCATCTGCCTTCAGCTCAGGTCATGATCCCAAGGTCCTGATATTGAACACCATATGGAGCTCCCTGCTCAGAAGCTGGGAGCCTGCTTCTCCCTCTTCACAGCCCCTCACCCATGTTCATTCTCTCTCTATCTCAAACCAAATAAATAAAAACTTAAAAAAAAAAAACACAAGAGACACAGCTGATTTTCCGAACGCAGAGAAACAGACACAGAGAGATAAAATGAGAAGACAGAGGAAAATGTCCCAAATGAAAGAGCCGGGGAGTGGGGGGCGGGGTGGGGGTCACAACAAGAGAGCTAAACAAAACAGAGATAATGTGCCTGATAGAAAATTTAAAGTAATGGTCATAAAGATAACGAGTAGACTTGATAAGAGGGGAGAACCTCAGAGAGACCCTTAACAAGGAGATAGAAAACATTAAAAAGAAGAATGAATCAGAGATGAGGAACTTAATAACTGAAGTTTAAAATAGTAGAATAGGGGAAGCAGAAGAATGGATCAGTGACCTGCAGACAGAGTTATGGAAAGCAATTGAGCTGAAAAGGAGAGAGAAAAAAAACTAATGAAAACTGAAAATAGACTTAGGAAACTCAAAGACACTATCAAGCATAATAACTTTCATATTATAAGGATCCCAAAGGAAGGAGAGAAAAGTGGGCAGAACAATTTTTTGAGGAAAAATAGCTAAAAACTTCTCAAATCTAGATCCAGGAGGCACAGATATGCCCCCTGCAAATCAGCCCAAGGAGGTTCACACCAAGACAAATAGTAATTAAAATGGCAAAAGTAGTGATAAATAGAGAATTTTAAAAGCAGCAAGAAAATAGTAAATGGTTACATAGAGAAACCCCATAAAGTTACCAGTTAAATTTTCAGCAAAAACTTTTCAGGCCAGAAGGGAGTGGGATGATATATTCATAGTGCAGAAAGAAAAAAACCTGTAGTCAAGAATATTTTATCCAATAAGGCTATAATTCAGAATACAAGGAGAGATAAAGAGTTTCCCAGACAATAAAAAGTTAAAGAAATACATGACCACTAAGCCACCCCTACAAGAAATGTTAAAGGGCTCCCTCATTTCAGTGTCAAATAAATACTCTACAAGCTGAAAAAAAAAATGTTAAAGGGCTCTTTGAGTAGATAGGGAAGACCATAAGCAGGAGCAAGAAAAAAGATGCACAAAAGTAGTAAAATTGAGTATAATTTTAAGAATCAGTTCAGGGATTCACAAAATAAATATGAAACCATATACCTAAAACCTGGGGGATAAGAATAAAGAGTGAGCTCAAACTTAAGCGGCCATCAACTTAATATAAACTGCTATATACATAAGATTTTATATACAAAACTAATGGTAGCCACAAATCAAAAACATATAACAGATATACAAAAAAATAAAGAGAAAGGAATCCAAGCATATTATTAAAGAAGGCCATGAAACCACATATATATTCTCTAACAGTGAATTAAACAGTTTTTCATTTTAATGAAGTCCAAGTCATCAGTTTCTTTTCATGAATCATGTTTTTGGTTTGTATTTGTGAAGCCATCACCTAACCTAAGGTCATTTAGATTATGTTATCTTTTTAGGAGTTTTATATTTTTGCATCTTACATTTAGGTCAATGATGCATTTTGAATTAATCTTTCTGAAGAGTATAAGTTACGGATCTAGATTTATTTTTTGTGCATGTGTATATCCAGTTCTTCCAGCATGATTTGTTGAAAAGACTCCTCTGTTTCTATATTGCATTGTTTTTGCTTCTTTGTGAAGGATCAGTTGACTATATTTTTGTGCCTCTATTTCTGAGCTCTTTATTTTGTTTCATTGATCTATTTCCTATTCTTTCATTAATACCACACTGTCTTGATTATTGTGAATTTATAGTAAGTCTTGAAGTTGGGCAGTGTCATTCCTCTGATTTTGTTCTTCCCTTTCAATATTTTGTTAAGTATTCTTTTAGGGGGAGTTGGAGCTATTTGTTTTGCCCCTCTGTATAAATTTTAGAATTATTTGGCAAAACCTACAAAATAACTTGTTGGGATTTTGATTGGGATTTTGATTGGGATTATGTTAAATCTGTAGATCAAGTCTAGAAGAACTCACCTTGACAGTGTTGTCCACCTATCATGAGCATTGATTATTTTTCCATTTATTTAGTTCTCTGATTCCTTTCATTAGAGTTTTGTAGTTTTACATATAGATCTTGTACATATTTTCCCTAAACATTTGCCTTTTTTATGTGCTAATGTAAATGGCACTCTGTTTTTAATTTCAAATTGCAATTATTCATTACCAGTATAGATGGAAAAAATTACTTTTGTGTATTAAATTTGTATACCTTAGCCTTGCTATAATTCCTTATTTTAGAAGCTTTGTTGATATTTTGAACTTTCTATTTAGACGATCATACCATTTGCAGGCAAGGATTCTTCCTTCTAAATCTATATAATCTTTTTTCCTTTTTCTTGCCTTGTTGCATCAGCTAGGATTTCCAATAAAATGTTGAATATAAATGGTGTGAAAGGATATCTTTACCTTGTTCCTGATCTTAGCAAGAAAGCATCTAGTTTCTTACCATTACATAAGATGTTAGCTGCAGCATTTTTGTGGATTGTGTTTTGCAAATTTGGAAAGTTTCCATCTGTTTCTAGTTTGCTGAGGGTTGTTATCATGAATGGATTTTGGATGCTTTGCCTGCATCTATTGATACATATGATTTTTATTCTTTGGCCTATTGATATGATGGATTATATTTTCAAAAGATAAATCAGACTTGCATTCCTGGAATAAATCCCACTGGGTTATGCTATATAATTTTAATATATGTTTGGATCTTATTCACTAATATTTTGTTGAAGATTTTTGTGTCTATATTCATGAGGGATATTGATGTATAGTTTTCCTTTCTTGTACTGTGCTTTCTGCAACCTTGGAGCTGCAGGAGAAAAGATGTTCACCAAGAAAATGGTTCAGAAGTTGTTCTTACTACAAAAGAATTCCTAATTCAATATTCAATATGTGCCATTTCTTGGAAAACAATAGGGATAAAACATCAGAACAACATAAATACATCTCCACTAGTTATGGCATAAAACTACAAATTAACACTAATAAAAAGATGTAAACGGTATATTTCAGAGGTGTGATAGAACAGGGGTTCCCTTAGGAAATTGAGGCAGAGGTTGCCCAGTGTCATATGGGAGCTGGATCTCCTGAGTCTCAAGCTGTTGGTCTTTCATGATATGACACCACCAGTAAAGAATATAATTCAAGTTCTCTGATGGTAATCTTGATGGTAAAGGTAAACTCGATGATAAAGGAAGAAAATTTCCTTTATATCATTCATGTTCAACAACTCATGAGTGGCAGTACTGCTCTTTGAGTTTACACCTTGTTCCCTGGAAGGTCATTCTTAAATAACTCTGTTCACACTGAATTGGGGTGGGAGGTGGTGAGAGAGAGGGAGTCTTCATGAGTTCCTACTAAAAACTTTTTTTCTCTATTCTTGTAGGAAATTCTAATAGGTAGACTCTTGAACTTATTCTCCTACAACCTGGGGAGGGGGAGATAGGCACTTATTAATGCTGGCCTATCTTAAAATCTAGTATAAATGGATCTCTGGTTCAACAGGAACAAAAATAGAAAGTATACATTTACTTATTTCAAGATCTATTAAGCTCGGTATTTTTAGGTGTTCTGCAAAGAGTAGCATGAATTTAAAGGACTAAGAGTTCAGGAGAACCATCAGGGGACTGCCACAGAAGGTATCCTGCTTGTTACCACAGGTGAACTTGTTGCCAAAGCCGAAGTCCATGACTTTGACATTAAGATCAGCATCCAAAAGCAGGTTCTCTGGCTTTGATGACTGGGGCCAATGCCCGCCTGGAGGCAGCAATACACACTAGACACTGTCTGGAGGAATTTGTTATAAGCTTCTTTCTTTCATGTGGCTGTGGTGCAGTGGGTAATCAACCAACTCTTCTTCACTAGCACATTCCATGACCCCCAGGAGTCTTTCCTGGGTCTTAATCACCTCAAAAATTTCATGATATTGGGGTGATTCAAGGCCATTGTGGAGGAGCTCTGATGATCTTATTAACAACCATCATGGGCACCTGTCCCAGCCAGGATGTGCCAGATCAACCTCACCTCAGCACAGCTGATCTGGCTGATGGTCTAGAGGAACCAGTAGTTGTCAATATAGGTTTCCTTGCCAGCAGAGGTGGCCCACAGGTCTTGCAGCCTGATGACCTAATAACTACATTGAGAATACTAACAATACTAACTAAAAATACTTATGTACTAACTACAAAACAATACCAAAATACTAACCAACTATATAAAAAGCAAAATAATAAAGAAAAAGTGAAAAAATGAGTTGAGAAAAATAAAAATCAAAGAATAAAAAACTAAAAAGGGCAAAAATAAAGAAAATTAGAATAAAAAAGAAAAAAAATAAAAAACAAAACAAAAAGAAAAAGTGAGGAAAAAGGGGAAAAAGAATAGAGGAAAAATAAAATGGAGAAAAAGTAAAAAAGGGATAAATCTAATGTGGTCTAGATTTCTCAGGTCACTAAAATGAGCTTTGTATGTTAAAAGGACAAAAATCCTAGGCCAACCAGGAACTTATACAGGTGCTTGGAATTCCCTAATAATTGTTGCTTATGAGATCATAGCAAAAAAATGAACCAATTACAGCTGGGAATAATCCACAGTGATTTCCTCACCTCTTTCAAGAATTCTATACTCTCTCAAAAAAGGGGATGGGGACCCCAGTGGTTTTCTGTTTTTGTAGGTAATATCCATTAATATTTACTTTATTAGAAATTAAAACCTGCAGGATGCTTCAGTGATCTTTTCATTTCTAATTTGAGAAGCTAACCATTCTTGTTTTTTCAAGAGCTCACTATGTCTATACTTAAATAATTCCTTTTCTTAAAAACTCTGAGAAATTGGTCTCAAAATGGAACCACAATTTAACTGGCATCACAATGCTATAAAAAATGTCTGTAGTACAATACACAATAGAAACATTATTAATATTAATATGCAGTTTTGTTATTATTAATATTAATATATAGCACAGTACATAGATTATATTAATATATGGCTGAGAAGGAGATTGCTGCTATCATATTTTCATTTCTTAGTTGCAGTTTTGTTGAGACTATTTGGAGATGATTCTTCCCTCCCATGAGCCAGAGAACTCACTATGTCTATTTCAATATCTTTATTTTCTTTTTCTTCTAGATTTATTTTATTTTTTCCTCTAGTATTTTACATTTATCTCTTCTGTAATACACTTTTATTTGAATCTTTCCAAAGCATTTATGCTGGTTTTTTTTTCAATATCTTTAAATGTAAAGCTTACATTACCCATCTATTCTTGCGTTATTATCCACTTTTGCTATTACAGCCCTTAGTATACTAATCATAGTTGTTTTAGATTCCTGGACTAATAATTCCAAGATTTCTGCCATATCTGAGTCTGCTTCTGATGCTTGCTCTGTTTCTTCAAGCTTTGTTTCTTCCCTTTTAGCATGTCTTATAATTATTTGTTGAATGATGAACATGATGTGCTAGCTAAAAAGAATGAGGTAAATATGCTTTTAGTGTGAGGTTTTGCTTATCTGGCTAGGAGTTTACCAGTGTTTACTCTTTGCTGAAATTGTAGGTGTTAGAGGGTAAAATTTCCCCTGTGTCCTTGTTTTGTTTTGTTTTTTTCCCTCCTCTTTTGTCTCTGGGTTTTCCTAGAGACTTCTTCAATAAGATCTGAAGTCCTTTCAGTTGTAATCTGTTACTGTGCAGGAGCCCTCCTACTGTGCAGGGGGGAGATGTGGAGGTAGGGGGAGTGTTCTCAGGCCTAGTCTATTAGATCTCAGTTTTTAATGAGCCTGTGCCCTAGGCTGTGACCTTTACAAAGTTTCTCAGCCAACCACCACACTCCTCTGCCCTTAGGTAAGACAAGGGAGCTGCGGGGCTGCAGTTGGGTATTTCCCATGCCTCAGGTCTGTTAGACTCTGGTAAATCCCAAGGTGGTTAGGCTATAGCAAAATACTGTTCCTTGAGGACAGGCTTTTGGTAAGAAGAACAGAATGCTCTGGCCATATTTCAGAATGGCTACTTCTCCCCTCCCCTATGGAAGGCAGGAGAGAGGTTTATTTCTGATTTCCACTCTAAACACCTGGTGGGTCTCCTGGGAGTAGGCTCACAAAAGTATGAAACCACTTAAGTAGGATTGGGCCCCTCTTAATTTTTAATTATCAAGTTTATGAATACTGAGCATCCAACAACTTGCCAATTAAAGTTTAAGCTTCTTTATTCCAATACTGGATGCAATAATTAGCTTCTGTTCCTAGCCTTCTGCTGCTGGTAAGCTATAATTCTCTGTAGTCACTTGTCTATCCAATTTTAGAGGCAACCGTTTGTCCTGTAACCTCAGTTCTCTGATGAATCTAAGGAAAGTTGTTGAGAATGATGTCATAAGACATACAGAAAATACATAGAATCATAAGAAATAACTATAAAGAACAATTATATGCCAACAGACCAGATAATCTAGAAGAAATAGGTAAATTCCTAAAAACAGAAACCCACCAAGACTGAATGAGATAGAAATAGAAAATCTGGACAGGCCAAGAACAAGTAAACAGATTAAAATAAGTAATCCAAAACCTTCCAAAACAGAAAAGCCGAGAACTAGATAGATTCACAGGTGAATTGAACCAAACATTTAAGTAATTAATACTAATCCTTCTCAAACTTTTCCAAAAAATTGAAGAGGAGGAAACACTTTCAAAGTGTTTTATGAGGTCAGCATTATCCTAATACCAAACAAAGCAAGATAAGAACATTATAGGGCACCTAGGGGGCTCAGTCAGTTGAGCATCCAACTCTTGATTTCAGCTCAGGTCATGATCTCAAGATCAGGAGATCAAACCACATGTTTGGTTTCATGCAGAGCATGACCCCTGCTTGAGATTCTCTTTCCCTCCACCTCTCCCCGACTTGCTCATGCTTTCACTCAAAAAAAAAATTTTTTTAATTAAAAAAAGAACACTACAAGAAAACTATAGGCCAATACCCCTGATGAATAGAGATGCAAAATTCTCAACAAAATATTAGCAAACCAAATTTAACAACACATTAAAAGAATCATAGAGTATGATCAAGTGGGATTTATCCCTAGGATGCAAGGATAGCTCAACATACACAAATCAATAAACATGATGCACCACATTAATAAACTGGGAGATAGAAATAATATTTACATTCCAATGATGTAGAAAAAGCATTTGACAAAAATACAACATCTTTTCATGATGAAAACCCTAGGAAAAAATACCACAACATAATAAAGGTCATATATGAAAAACTCACAGCTAACATTATACTCAATAGTAAATGTATAAAAGTTTTTTTGAATACCAGGAACAAGACATAGGTGCTGTTGAGAGGTCATCAATAGGACTTGACCACCAGATGACCTGTGGACTGGATCCAGACAACCATGGTCTCCTCACGCCCTCCCTTTCCTGTTCTTACAATGTGCGTTCCACTTGATATCTCTGCTCCCAAAAGCTACATCAAATGTACATCTTTGAGATAGTGATGTGGTACTGAGACCATCTGGACAGTATATGTGACTGAATCCAGTTAATACCTCCATATAAATGTTTAAGACTTGGTGGGCAGGTACAGAGATCATCTCATTTTGCAACCATCCAAGACAACCTCTTGTTTAAGTTCCCTTGCCTCTTTTTTTTTTTTTTGGTCTCTTTCTGGCCTCTGTGTTTGAGGGCCAGATTCAGATTACACTGGGGAAGCTTCTGAGGTTGTGAACCAATAACTGGTGAACCAGGTAGGAGACCAAATAATGGGCCTTGAGAATGAGGCATCTGCAGGGGAAATCCTTAATTGGCCATCAACCTCTACATATGGAAAGGAGGCCCATATGTCAGATGCTTATGGACTGCCACAGGAGTATGGGAATGCCCCCCAAATGCTGGCTGCTTTAATGTTCTTGTTTGAGGAACTGTGCACAGTTGAACTATGGCAGAAAAGAAGAAATAAATGGTTGCTGCAGTAGGCTGGTTTCTGCTTGCACAATTCAGCTAGACATCCGCTCAACTAGAGACTGAAGTTTGAGTTAGAAAGTTGGAAGAAGAGCTGATATTAGGTAAGGACGTGGTTATCCACTATTTTATTGGATTTGTGGCCGGAGGATAACATGGGAAGGCAGGATAATCAGTTGGAGACATTAGCATGTTCTTCTGCAAAGCCTGGAGGGTGCAAGCTGCTGCAGAGACCTGAGCTCTTCGGACAAAGCCTAATTAAAACACTATGAGTTGAAATCCCTGGGAAAGTGAAGAGGGTGAAGAGGATGATGTTGTGGTGATTGATGGGGAAAAGGATGGAATGTCCCATGCCATCCAACTTCTAATACAAAGGAAAATTTTAAATCGCAATTACCAAAAAAAAAACTCCTAGCAGGAAATTTGCATTCTTTCTCTGTCCCTTATAGTAGTCTTGTCTTTGAAATGTAAACAACCCAAGAGATAACCAAAACACTTCCCACAGAGACTGAAGAAAGAAGAGGGAAGTGGGCACCCTTTGGTTTTCCACCAGGAGGATCATTTGACTGCTATCTTTTTTCCCTCCATCAACTTACAGCATGTTACAGCACACGTGGAAACCCTTAAAAAATTTACTCACCAAGCCTTAAGTGATACCTAATAAAACTTGTCCTTATTGAACACTGAAATGTCTCTATTAAAACAGTTGTCTTCCAAAATAGAATGGCCTTGAACATTATCACTGTCTTGCAAGAAGGCACCTATGCCATTACCGAAACAATGTCATATGTTCATAACTGATGAGTCTGTTAATGTGTCATCTTTAGGAAATCACATGAGGATACAAGCTAATGCTCTGAGTGATCTGAGGACAAGGGCTCAATAAATTGGTGGTTCAGATCATAGGGCTCTTGGTGGAAAAAGTTGTCATTAATTTGGGGAATCATTGTATTAACATGTGTTTTCTCCTCATGTGCTTGTACTGTTGCTGTGGCATCTGCTTCCAGTGCAGCCAGATAGCAGCCAAAGGATCTGCCTCCATACTAATGAGACCCCTTGCTGATGGCCCAGGGCACACTGTGCAAGAGGGGAGGCATGTAAGATTTTAAGAGCCGGGCACAAGGGGTTGAGTGTTGAGGAAGGTCACCAGGAAACATGACTGCTGGTTGACCCATGAACTGGACCCAGGCAATAGAAGGCTCCCTTGTCCTAGAAACATGTATTCCACTTGCCTTCCCACCTCCCAGAAGCTTCCACAAGGACACAGCCTTGAGATAATGATGTGGTACTGAGACTGGTATATGTGACTAAATCCAGGTAAGGCCTCTATATAAACTTTTGAGACTTGGTGGGCAGATGCAGAGATCCACTCATCTTGAGCCTGTGTATAAGACAAGCCCTGTGTATAACTTCTCCTGCTTATTAAACCTGCCACCTATCAATCTAGAGTGGTCTACTTCTTCCTTTAGTTTCTCCCTGCCATCCACATACAGGGACCAGTGTCAGATTATACTGGGAAGCTCCTGAGGAGCTTCACCAACAGATGCCCCACTCTGACCCTTATTCAACATAGTACTAGAAGTCCTAGATAGAGCAATAAGGCAAAATAAAGAAATAGAAAACATCCAAATTGGAAAGAAGTAAAATTGTCATTATTTGCAGATGAAATGATTTTATATATGATCTTATAATCTTATGTAGAGAAAATCCTAAAGACACTGTTGGAATTAATCAACAAATTCAGTAAAGTTGCAGAATATAAATCAATATGCTGAAATCTGTTGCATGGTTATATGCTAACTATGGAAGTATTTGAAAAAGAAATAAAGAAAACTATCTTGTTCATTCATAATAACACCAAAAACAATAAAGCCCTTAGGAATAAATCTAACCAAGGAAGTGAAAGATCTGTATGAAGAAAACTACAAGACTGATGAAATAAATTTAAGAAGACACAAGTAAATGAAAAGATATCCCACATTTATGGATAGGAAGAATTAGTATTGTTAAAATGCCTGTATTACCCAGAGGCATCAATAGATCCACTTCAATCCTATGCAAAATTCCAATTTTTCTCAGAAGTAGAAAAAAAAATCTAAAATTTTATGGGACTACAGAAGACCCAAATAATTAAAGGAATCCTGAGAGAGAAGAACAAAGCCAAAGACATCATATTTCCTGATTTCAAACTACACTACAAACTTTAGTAATTAAAACAGTATGGCGGGGCGCCTGGGTGGCTCAGTGGCTTAAGCCTCTGCCTTTGGCTCAGGTCATGATCTCAGGGTCCTGGGATTGAGCCCCACATCAGGCTCTCTGCTCAGCGAAGAGCCTGCTTCCCCCTCTCTCTCTGCCTGCTCTCTGCCTTCTTGTGATCTCTCTGTCAAATAAATAAATAAAATCTTTAAAAATAAATAAATAAATAAAACAGTATGGCACCTGCATAATAGACACAAAAACCAATGGAAGAGAATTGAAAGCCCGGGAATAAACCCCTGTGTATATGGTCAACTATTATTTGACAAAGGAACCAAGAACACTCAATGGGGAAATGAGAATCTCTTCAATAAATGGTTTTGGGAAAACTAAATAATCACATGCAGAAAGGTGAAACTGGACCCCTATCTTAAACAACTCACAGAAATTAATTGAGATGGATTAAAGAGTTAAACATAATTCCTGATACCATGAAACTCCTAGAATAAAATGTAAGGAAGAAGGTCCTTGACAATGCTTTTGGCAATGATTTTTTTGGATATGACACCAAAAACACATGCAACAAAAGCTAAAATAAATACGTGGGACAGATCTATAAAGCTTCTGAACAGCAAAAGAAACAATCACAACAAAATGGAAAAGGTAACTTACAGAATGAGAGAAAACATTTGCAAGCCAAATATCAGATAAGAATATCCAAAATATTCTGATGGAGTTGCAATAGTTTATTTTTGCTTGTTTCCCTTGCCTCAGGAGACACATGTAGGAAAAAGTTGCTAAGGCCGATGTCAAAGAGGTTACAGCCTGTGTTCTCTTCCAGGATTTTTATGATTTCAAGTCTCATGTTTAGGTATTGAATCTATTTTAAATTTATTTTTGTGTATGTATAAGAACATGATCCAGTTTTTTTTCCTTTTGCATGTTGCTTTCCAGTTTTCCCAACATCATTTGTTGAAGAGATGTCCTTTTCCCATTGGATATTCTTTACTGCTTTATGAAAGATTAATTGACCATATAGTTACAGGTTCATTTGTATATGGAATTTAAGAAACAACAAAAAGAGCAAAGGGGAAAAAAGAGAGACAGAGACAAACCAAGAAACACACTCTTAATTGTATAGAACAAACTGATGGTTACCAGAGGGGATGGGAGTGGAGGGATGGGTTAAATAGGTGATGGAGATAAAGGAGTGAATTTGTCCTGATGAGAACCAGGTAATGTATGGAATTGTTGAATCCCTGAAACAAATATTTCACTGTATGATAACTAAGTAGAATTAAAATTAAAGCTTAAAAATATAAATAAGCCAAAAAATATCCAAAATACGTAAATAATTCATACAGCTCAATTATAATAAAACAAAAATCCAGTTTAAAAAAATGCATAGAGGAACTGAATTTTTTTCAAAGAAGACATCCAAATTGCCAACAGGTCATAAAAAGATGCTCAATATTAGTTTTCATGAAGGGAGTGCAAATCAAAAGCACCATGATCTATCACCTCACACCTGTTAGGGTAACTATCATTGAAAAGATGAGAGACAAGTATTGGTGAAGATGTGAGAAAAGGGAACCTATGTGCACTGTTGGGGCAAAATGGTGCAGCCACTGTATAAAACAGTATGGATTTTCTTTATAAAATTCAAAATAAACCTACCATATGATCCAGCAATCCCATTTCTGGCCATATACCCAAAGGAATAAAAACAGAATATGAAAAAGTTATCTGCCCTCAACCATGATTTGGTTTTTCAACACATGGCTAACCAAATGACCATAATTCACTATTGCCAAGATGTAGAAGCAATCTAAGTATCTATCAAGAGATGAGTGGTTAAAGAAGAAATATGAAATATGTATGTATGCACAATTATAGGTATATATCTATATACATATACATGTATCTATATATATAGGTGGATATGATATATTGTTCAGCCATGAGAAATAAGGAAATCCTGCCATTTGCAACAACATGGGTGGACCTTAAGGACGTTGGGCTGAGATCCATGAAAGAGAGAAAGACAAATAATATATGATATCACTTATATGTGAGACCTAAAAACCTGAACTCATAAAAACGGAGTAGAAGAATGGTTACTAGGGGCTCAGGGGTGGGAGAATTGGGGACGTGTCATTTAAGGGAAGATATGAATAAGTTCTGGAGATCTAATGAGCAATATAATGACCATAGCCAATAATACTATACTGCACACTTCAAAACTGCTAAAAGACTAGATTTTAAATATTCTCACTGCAAAAAAGAAATGATAATTGTGTGATGTGATAGGCGTGTTAGCTAACACTATGGTGGTAATCCTATTGCAATAAATAAATGTATGAAACAACATATTGTCCACCTTAAACATACACAATTGTCAAATGTGTCAATTGTGTCTCAAAAAATTGCTTTGTTTAGTTTTTTTCTTCTTGTGAGGATAGGAGTGACAACTGCTATGCTGGAAATCAGAAGTCTCATTTCCTTTTTAAGGTTTCTTTTCCTGTTACAAATAATGATGCTATATGCACATTCTTGTACATATCTTTTAATATACATGCATTTCTGTTATCCTAGGAGTGAAATACCTGGGTCCTAGGATATGCTCATCTTTACATCTAGCATATCATGCTAAATACAACATACTCCTTCTAGCCCCAAAAGTCTCATTGCCCTACATCCTCACCAACACTTGGTACTGTCAGTCTTTTAAACTTCAGCTATTCTGGAGGGTGTGTGGTGGTATTTCTTTGTGATTTTAATTTGCATTTGTGGGACTATTAATGCAGCTGAACAGCACGTGGGTATCTTCTTTCAAAAATTTCCTGTTTGGGTCTTCTATTCACTTTTCTACTAATGTCTTTTTCTTATTGTTGTGTAGGAATTCTTTATATATTCTGGACATGAGCCCTTTGTCAGTTTTGTGTGTAGCATACATCTGTTCCCACTTTGTTATTTCCTCTTCATGCTCTTAATAGTGTCTTTTAATAAACAGAAGTCCTTAATTTGAATGTAGCCAATTTACCAGTCTCTTCCTTAAAGATAGTGCTATGTGTAATCTGTTTAAGAAATCTTTCCCTAAAAAAAAAAAAAAAAGAAATCTTTCCCTAACCCACAGTCATAGAAATAAATTATCTTACAAAACCTTTCTTTTTTGCATTCATAATTAAGATACCTTCTGTAGTCAATTTTTGTGGATGGTTTTAAGGTTTGTTTTTTTACATATGGCCATAGAAATGACCTAGCACCATTATATTTTTTAGTGTATTTTTATCAATAATCTGGAGTACTTCCTTTGTCATAGATCACATGTCTACATGTGTGGGGGTGATTTTGGGACTCTGATCTTTTCTATTGGCCTAGTTTCTATTCTTTGTTCAACAACACTGTCTTGATTCCTATGAATTTATAGTAATTCTTGTGTCTATAGTTACTTTTATTTAGTGACTCTTTTAAGAGAACATCTTAGTTTTTCTTGGCCCTTTGTATCTTATGTAAATTTTAGAATTATGTCGTCAATTTGCATTTTTAAAGCCCTGCTGAAATTTTTTAAATTTACTGTTAACTGTTCATCAGATTTTATATTTTTTCAGAATGGTATCTTTCTGTTCTGATGATTATGATGATGATGATGATGATACTTAATAGGTAATGAGAGCAGGATTACAAACTATCAGAAAGCAGTGACAGTATTTTACAGAATCTGTGTTAAATGTATCCTGCAAGAAAAAAATCCTTTCAGATAGAGTTTATAACCAGTCATTAGAACAGATTTGTTAGCATAACCATCCAATCAAGATTGGTGGGTCAGTTTGGCATTTTGTAGGAATCTACAAATCCCAGGAGGGACAAATGGAGCTCTTCATCATTTCTACAAAATCAAATTGGCCAGGTGCTCAAACTTCCACAGGTCTCGGAACATATTCTCAATGAGTTCAGACTTCTCAAAAATATTTTTCAATGTTGTATTTTAACTAATAATCTTCTAAAAATTGAAATAGCATATTCTTGATCTTCTAGATCACCTTTATTTTTATAACAAAATCAGGTAATTTCTATGCCCAGAATTACAAGGTAAGCCAGAGAACAATACATAAATTTCTTTGTTTTCGTATGTGTCACAGATTCACCAAAAACCTATCAGCCTCACTTCGAATGGTTGATATGAAATAATTACTGGATGTGAGCTTCAAGCTACCCAGTGTTTCATCTATCATAAATTTATAGACTTTAATAACAATTGACACTATTATTATTTTTAAATACAAAGATATATTTTCAAAATAATAGTGAATACGCCTTCAGGAGAATCTCTTCCAGTGTTACAAATTTACTAGTGTGACAAATATTTTAATTTCATTCATGATAAATATGTTGTCCTGAGATTGACTCTTAACAACTTGCCTACCAGAGCAGGCAAGAAGCTGCCCAGACACTTCATTCTTTTTTTTTTTAAAGGTTTATTTATTTATTTGACAGAGATCACAAGGAGGCAGAGAGGCAGGCAGAGAGAGAGAGAGGAGGAAGCAGGCTCCCCACCCAGCAGAGAGCCCAATGCGGGGCTGGATCCCAGGACCCTGAGATCATAACCTGAGCCAAAGGCAGAGGCTTAACCCACTGAGCCACCCAGGCTCCCCGACACTTCATTCTCTATGTGAGTCAGTCAGTGTCCAAAGTTGAACTACCCATCAGGTATTTGAATATAAGAGTGGCTTCCAGACTGCTGGTTTGAATGTAAGAGTGGATCTGACTGCTGGTTCCTCTCCCAGAGGAACAGGGGGCCAGGCATATCTTTCTACAGTGAAACTGCCCTATAGTTCAATATCCTGGGGTGCTGACCTTTGCTGTTGGGGACTACAGTGCTGTCTAAATTGGGGGCAGCTAGGGTAGGACTGAAGAGGGGGTGTATCCACTCATTATGTACAGAAATGATCCAGGGGTCTAGGGCAGGGAGAGCCTTTGGTTAAAGAAGCAGAGTATACAGACTGTGTCAGATACAGAAGCACAGCTGGGTGCTTCTTCACCTCAAAGGTGTAAATCCACATCGCATTTTAAATAAAAGGATATGAAAAGTGTGAGGAAAATGTCCAGGCACATGGCAAGGCTTGACTTTTGGGCTCAGTATCTTTTGTCTTGGGAAATGATGAGGTCATCATCTGTTGGCCCTGACTGGGGGTTCGCTGCTCTGGGCAACAGAGTCCCCCCAACAGGAATGTAGGCCTTTATCAGTTCTAGGGGATGAGTTGTAGATGCCAAGTTATACTTGACATGCTTTCCAGAAATCTGCTGCTGAGACTTCACAGGCAGGAGTGAGCCCACCCTCCCCGGTGTAGAGAGTAATAGAAGAGAGGGTCCCATTCATGGGTCTGTGCTTTAGGGGTTCTAATGGATCTGTTTTAAGGGAACTACTTGGCGAGCATTGATGAATCTGCTGCAGATAAAGTAAATCAGGGCTGGAAGTAGGACAGGGCTTTCCACACTGGCCTGGGGCTGAGTAACTCAGATGGACACTGGCTGAGCCAGTAATGAGTCTTTGTGAGGGAAACTGGTCACTGCCTGAGGTTCTCATCATACATCACTGGATTTATGGAAGTCTATAACCAGTCCAATAATTAACATGTCTACAGCTAATTGCTTCTTGAAGGTTTTTTTTCCCTTTTAGTCAGGGGAAATGAGAGTGGGGGAGGAGGAAAACAAAGAAACCCTAATGGGCAACAACCCCACTGATGATTAACAATACCATTGTGGCATTATTCTGACTCACAGCTTGCTTTAGGTTGGAGTTAAATTGCTGTTTTCCATGTTCAAATTTCTCATTTGGTTGTCTTCCATTCATACTTTAATTAGAAAATTTTGGTGCAGGACATTAGGAGTTACTTTCAACCCTTACTCCATTCCTTGTCCTACTCTCCACTGTCCTGAAAAAAAAAAAAAAAAGGAAAAACCATTTGATTGAATATATGCTATTTAAATTCTAGGAGGACAGGGAATACATCTGTCACGGTCACTGCTGTATTTCTAGGGCCTATAGTTGGTTCTCAATAAATATCACTGAACTAAATACTACTTTCCCTACTGCCTTGCTTCAAACTTCTGGAAGAATACTATAGCTTCTAAGTTACAGCAACTTCTGGTAAGCTTCATACCAGTTTCCCTTACAGTATTACCCACTTGTTTTTAAAGCAGCAACTCCTTTATTTAGATTAAGGAAAACAAATGAAAATAAACAATATGTTGTCAGCTCACTTATTCAGTGTTCCAGTCATATAAGACATCCTCAATTTACAAACATAGGTAATTCTGATAAAAGATCCACTGGCAATATATTTAGACGATCCATAAACAAGATGTGCCTGATCAATACAATGAAAAGGTAACCTACAGAACGGAGGGGAATATTTGCAAATCACGGATCTAATAAGGGGTTAATATTCAAATATACAAAGGACTCATACAACTCAATAACAATATAACCAACTGATTAAAAATGAGCAAAGGAAATGAATAGACATTAAAAAAGGATATCCAAATGGCCAACAGGTACATGAAAAGGTGCTCAACATCACTCATTATCAGGAAATGCACATCAATGCCATCATGAGATATCACCTTACACCTGTTACATGTGTGGCTATGACCAAAAAGACAAGAGAGAACAAGTGCTGGCAAGGATGTGGAGAAAAGGGGAACCTGTGCACTGCTGGTGAGAGTGTAAACTGGTACAGTCACTGTGGAAAATAGTATGAAGATTCCTCATAGAATTAAAATTAGAACTAACATATGATCCAGCAACCCCACTTTTAGGTATATATACAAAGGAAATGAAATCACTATCTCAAAAAGATATCTGCACTCCTATGTTCATGCAGCATTATTTACAATAGCCAAGACATGGGAGCAACCTAATTGGCCATCAAAGAATGAATGAGAAAAGAGAAAGTGTAGGCACATATGTATGTACATATGTATTGAGATTATTCAACCATAAAAAAGAAGGAAATCCTACCATGTGCAACAACATAGATGAAACTTAAGGGTATCATTCTAAGTGAAATATGTCAGACAGAGAATAAGGCATATAAAAATGAAATATTTTATGGCTTCACTTATATGTGGAATCTAAAAAACCCAAACCCATAGAGAGAGACCAATTTGGGGTGCTTACAAGAGATGGGGAGTGAGGAGTGGGAGAAATGGGTGAAGGTGGTCAAAAAGTACAAACTTCCAGTTATAACAACAATAATTTCTGGGTACATAATGCACCGCATGGTGGCTATAGTTCATAATGCTACATTGTATGTTTGAAAGTTGTTAAAAGGATACCTTCAAAGTTCTCATCACAAGAAAAAATACTTTGTAGGTACATGTATGTGATGGGTGTTCACTAAACTTGGTGCAGTAGTCATTTAGCAATATATATATACACATATATATTGATTATTATGTTGTATGCCTTAAACTTGTACAACATTATATGCCAATGATATCTCAATAAAACTGGAAACAAATGAGAGGCGTCTGTTGATGCCTGCAGGCATAACCCAAACAATTAGAGCAGATCAAAATCAATTAGCCAAATAGAGAAGTCTTCTCAAAATTTGGGAGATGATGTCCTTCAGAGACCTAGTTCACAGTGGACTTTGAAAGGACCCTCCTTGGAACAGCCCACTTGACTTTCCAGGCTTCAGCATCTGCCTCTGTTGACTCCAAGAGGGTGTCTGTCACTCCCAGTGGGTAACTTGAGTGCATCCCATGTACTTCTCATCACCCTGGTTCAAGAAAAAGGGGCTGGCCCCAAGGGCAGCTAATTTACAGAGTGATCTTAGGAGTAGATTGGCATGAGATCTCGTCTCTGCAGGAAGGAGAGTAACTATCTTTCTTTGTGGGGATTTAAATTTGAGGTAAGAGGATCAGACTATATTATTCCAAACTATGCAACTTTGACCAAGGATTGTTTTTAGGAGAAGGCTAATGAGAAACAAGATGCAAGAAAAGCTCTCTACCCTCCCTAAAGGCAGAGCACACATTTCTTTTTATGAAGGTGTCCCCCTCCCATCCTCCACACCAGGAAGAGATGACTGTCAGCTTGAATTTGCATAAACAAACCTTACTGAAATAACCCTTATCTCCCATTAGTTTCCCCCACATATTTACCTTCTTACAATTTGCCAACCCACAAAGCCCAAAGCCTTTTCCTTTGACTTATGACCCCTACTAATTTATTGCTCTTCATTAAAATGGTATGCAAGATCTCAGGCCCAATTACTTCTGTGGGTTTTCACTTCCTTTTCTGTGAGACCACATGTACACATAAAAACTAAAAGGTTAACATCCAATAAAACTTGTATGCCTTTTCTCCTGTTAATCTTTTGACAGTTTAGTTTGCGGGGCCCCAGTCACCAAGCCTAAGAAAGTAGAGGAAGAAGTTTTTCTCCCCTACAAAGACCTATAGAGACCACCAGCACTTGCTGATCTGTGCATAAGCATAAAGCGGGCAGAGAGAAAAGTGGCAGAGGTGACCAGTCTGGACAAGCCACGACCAAGCATTGTCTGGAGCAGCAAGTCTTCATAAGAGCAGCCCCAGCTCCAGAGGAGCTAATGTCCAGTCTTGAAAAGACAGCTGGTTACGGAGGCCCCCGCTGCTGCTAGCGGGCCGGAGCAGAACTGTCAACAAATGACCTTCCTGCCGGGCCCCAGAGCCCCATATGGAGGGTGGCCTCTGTTCTTTCCCCTCCTGTCTCCTCAGCTAACCTGGGAGAGCCTAATTAACACGCATGTAAATAAGAACTCTCTGGTTCTAAAAGACTAGAATTATACTGAGCACGGTTAGAACTCATTAATGCAGCCCACTTGTTCCAAGTTTCTAATTACTCCATTTGAACTAATCTTAAGTTTATTTTGCCCAGCAAAATTTTATTATGGATAGCTCAAATTAAAGAGAGGGCAGGCGGAACAATTATTTAGGATATTGAAGGGAACAAGCTGTCAATTTAATGTTAATTTCAAACTATTTTATTTATTAAAAATTTATGACTCAAGGACCTTCAGTTGGGTAGAATGAGTAAATATTGTTAACATGTATGCTTTTATTTTCAAAAAATATTTACTGCTCCTATCTATGGGCCAGGCTCTGTGCTCAGTATCAGAACACAGAAACACAGATCAATCAAATGTGGCATGATACTGTATGTTAGTTTAAAAAATAAAATAGAAGTACAACTGAAGAAATCTCTTTGAGTGTTGGGTTTTGCCACCCATAAAATATATATTTATGTGTCTACACGCATACAAGTACACATATATACGTGTGTATATGGATGGATGGATGAAGGGATAAGAAGGAGGGAGGAAGGGAGGATGGAAGGAAGGAGGGAAGGAAGGAAGGGAGAAACTTGCCCTCAAGCAGCTTAGAGCCTGGTGGGGGAGACAGACAAAAGCAGGAACCACTGCATCGCTGAGACAGAGGTGTATGTACAGTATGTTATGCACAGAAGAGAAGTGTCTCAGTTACCCTAGGCCTGGGGCCAGAGAGACTTCTGGGGATAACTGGTAATGAGGTTTGAGGATGGATCAGGTGACCAGATAGAGAGGAAAAAGAGGGGAACTCAGGCAACGACAAATAGTGGCGCTCACATGGCAGGCATAGAGGGAAGGACATCCACAGTAGCTGAGTTGTGTGAACTGAGTGCAAATGCCGAATTAGTGAATCCCAGAACACTGCTTCTAGGGAAACCAGGGTTAGGTTCCTAGGAGCCTCCAGGCAGTTTTGTCAATCAAAACCCTATTCATGTTATATAGATTCGTGTGCCAACATCCTTGCAAAAGAAGCCTGTTTCACCAGCATTGAAAACCTGCTCTTCCATATAACACCTTTCCTCCATAATGTTTAGCAGGTGTTTCTTAAAATTCTTCCAGAGTCTCCTGATCTGCCTCACGTACGGGTTTAACACTTCTCACACCATACCACCTTTGAAAGAGGCAAGTGAGCCAGCCCTATCCGAGAAGGGTTTAACGTTTTCCTGGCCATAAATTTCTTTGGCTTTCCTCACAACAGTAACGCCTTCTATGATCTTTTAAATCAGTCATCATCTCACAAATCCACAGTTAGCCACTCTTCCAACTTTTCCACAGCTTCATCAAATACTCTAGATGTTACTTCAGTGCTGTCCAGAGTAGCCTCTTAGACAGATTGGCAAATTCCCGCTTCCTTTCTCTGGAGGTACTGTGTTGTTGCCTCATTAACATTGAACACATCGCCAAAAGTGCTATAACTCAGTCTTAAATGAAGCTCATCTAACACACACATTTTCTCCATAAGCCACATCTCAGTTTTCTTGCACTTAGGAACACCAGAGATCACTACAGTGCTATGCCTGGGGGCTGTTTTAAACAGTGAAATTACCAACAAAATGCCCCCAAATTTTAAAAACAGGGCACTTAATAGATCTTATAAAGGAAACTTGTTTACAATATGAGCTGAAACAAGAAAGCAGAGCATTGCCTTATTTGACTTCAGATGGGAAAATACCCATTGGGCAACTGAAATTTCTCACCACTGTGGGTATGCATGCGTGTGAAAGACCATGGAACTGCAAGGATTGATTTTGGCGGTTACAAAAAATTTAGTGAGTGTGCAGTTTCACAAATATGAATTCACAAATAATGGGGATCAACAGTATTTGCAAGTCATTTATTTGGAAAGGAACTGTGTCCAGAATATATAAAGAACTCTAACAAGTCCAAAAAAAAGATTAATAAACCAATAACAAAACTGGGCAAAGGATTTGAGCAGACACTTGACCGAAGATAACGTATGAATGGCAAACAAAATACTTAAAATGCGAACTAAAATCACAATAAATTAGCACAACGAACTCACAAATGGCTTGTCAGACTGACAAAACCAAGCATTGGCAAGAATGTAGAACACTGGAAACTTCACACACTGCTGGAATGTAAATTGGTGCATCCGCTCTGGAAAAGAGTTTTTCAATTTCTTACACAGTTAAAAATATGCTTACCATGTGACTCAGAAATCCCACTCCAGGACGCCTGGGTGGCTCAGAGGGTTAAGCCTCTGCCTTCGGCTCAGGTCATGATCTCAGGGTCCTGGGATCAAGTCCCGCATCAGGTTCTCTGCTCAGCGGAGAAAGCTTCCCCACCCCCTCTCTCTGCCTGCCTCTCTGCCTACTTGTGATCTCTCTATGTGTCAAATAAATAAATAAAATATTTTTTAAAAAATAAATAAAAAATAAAAATTAAAAAAAAAAAAAGAAATCCCACTCCTAGGTATTTACCCAAGAGAAAGGAATACATATGACCACACAATGACTTGTATACCATAGCAGCTTTATTTAAATAGTCAAAAATTGGAAAGACTCAAGTATTCCTTTTTTTTTCTTCTATCCATTCTTCAACAACTCAAATGTTTTTGCTACTCAGCAATAAAACAGAGCAAACTACTGAAACATGCAACAATACATGATGCATAATGAAACTCCAGAGCATTATGCTAAATGACAGCAACCAGACCCAAAAGACTAATACTACATAATACCATATGATGAAATGTTATAAAAATCACAACTCGAACGAGAGGAAGATCAGTGGTTGCCAAAACCCAGGGCTTGGAGGAGGGAATTGAGTGCAGAGCAGCAGAAGAAAACTTTTTGAGGTGGCAGAAATATTCTATATATTGATTATGGTTGTGGCTACCCCACCATATATAGTTGTTAAATACTACAAATTATACAGTGAAAAATGTAAATAATACTCAAGCTGATTTTTTTTTTAAGATTTTATTTATTTATTTTTGAGAGAGAGTGAGCTCAGGCAGACAGAGTGGCAGGCAGAGGCAGAGAGAGAAGCAAGCTCCCTGCCAAGCAAGGAGCCCAATGCGGGACTCGATCCCAGGACGCTGGGATCATGACCTGAGCCAAAGGCAGCCGCTTAACCAACTGAGCCACCCAGGCGTCCCACTCAAGCTGATTTTTAAAGCCAAATACAAATATTATCCTGAACAAAAGAAATAAAACCAAAACTACAGCAAACCAAAGAGAACAAAACAAAACCAAAAAGGTTTAAGCCTATAAAGTTTATTGATATAGAGGAGACAAATGAACAGTCACACAGTTCTGGAAGCTGGAGAGCAGATAGGCAAGTGGTACCTGGTAGCAGAGCCAAGAAAGCCCTTTCCCAAGTCAGCTCCAGGGAAAGTCAGGGAACAGCTTGATTCATGTTGCCCAAAGGTCAGATACTGGTAGATCCAGGTGCCTCTTCTACCAGGGCAAGGAATGGGGCTGAAACAGGAAGTGTGATTCAAAGTCTATTTCAGAAGCAGCTAGAGACAGGATAAAGGATTTTCAGATGATATAGGATGCTGAGTCTTATTGGAATTCCAGATAAAGAATAAGGGACTCCTAGATGGCTCAGCAGGTTAAGTGTCTGCGTTCAGTCCAGGTCATGATCCCAGGGTCCTGGGATCTAGCTCCACATTGAGGTTCCTGATTAGCGGGGAACCCGCTTTTCCCTCTCTCTCCACTTCTCCCCTCTGCTCATGTTCTCATGCTCTCTTGCGACCTCTCAAATAAATAAAATCTTTTTTAAAAATGAATGATTTTTAGTACAAAAGTATCGCAAATATTATATTAGACATATTTACATTAAGAGTTACCTGCTATGTATCTGAAATTTAAATTCAACTAGGCATCCCATATTTCTATTTGCTAAGCCCGTCAACTCTACTCAGATGCCCCTCCTACTTTGGCAGCAGACTGGAGGGTGATTCTCTACAAAGAATAAAATGGTCACACACAGGCACTAGGGTGGAGATGCTGCTTGGAAAACAAGAGGATTGACTGCAAGTGTATGTAACTGACATCCATACCCTCACTGTCTTCTCAGAGTACTTATAACCAGCCCTGTTATCTCCAGGTGGGCACTAGAAGATTCTTCCCTGCGGAAGACGATCAGCTCGAGGCAGAAGATCTAAAAATACTAATCTTGGAAGTTCTCCAGTGAAATTATCCTGTCAGGCCACCCTGCAGTGAAGACCATAATTGACTAACGTCTCCACGCAGCAAGCACACAGGACCCTCACTCAGCATTATGGGCTCCACTCTTAAATATGAACAAGTAGCCAAGAAGCAGCAAATGTATGAGGTAATTTAATATGAATATAAAATGAAGGATGTGCACATGTGTGTGCACACACACACACACACACACAGGAAAAAAGACAATGCAGGGAGGAGAACCTCTAAATAGCCTGTCATTTATATCTTTTGATAAACAAGAGGATGTTGAGTACATGGAAAAAAGAGTATGTTATAAAAATTAAACACAGAAAATAAAAGAGCTCCTAGAAACCAAAAATATGGTAGGAAACAATAAAAAGTCAGTACTAGAGTTACAAGATAAATTTGAAAAAATTTCCCAGAAAATAGAGTGAAAAGAGATAGGAAATAGAAGATAAAAGATAAGAAATGAAATAGCCCCAATGTAGAGGTCAGTCTTCAATTGTAGAGCTCCTGGACAGGGCACAGGAGAAAAATGGATGGGAGGAAATCTTTAACTGGGTGACCATGTGCTCAACTAAAAATTCTGTTTCTATGTTTGAAGGGAAGAATGCATCCTGGGAACAACTCACTGACAATTTCCACTTCAATAATAAAAGCACACAGGAGGACAATTGGTCTGCCAAGGTATGTAGGATGGATTTGGAGGAGAAAGGCTTAGCACCCTGTGGACGATTAGTGTTTGCTGACAGAGGAGACAACTGTTAAGCCTGTGGATATAATCAGAATAAATATCTATGTGAAGCGGTGAAGATCTGGACTATAGACAGACAGGACCAGAAAACTTTGAGAAGAAATTTGAAAACAAAATGGTGCTTCTAGTGAATTCAGGAAGTTAGAAGATTAAGGGCATCTGAGTGGCACAATTGGTTAAGCATCTGACTCTTGATTTCCACTCAGGTCATGATCTGAAGGTCATGAGATCAAGCCTCACATCAGCCTCCACGCTCAGCACAGAGTCTGCTTGAGGGTTCTGTCTCTTTTTCCCTTAGTCTCCATCCCTGCCTCAAATAAATAAATCAATAAAAAAAAAGGAAAGAAATCTACAAGATTCACAGGTCTGATACCTAGAAGATAGCAGAGTGCCAGCATTCCTAGAAATGGAAGTTTAGAGGGGCTCCTGCCAGAAGCAAATATGAAGAATTTGGTTTTGGATATTTTGAGTTAATGGAAGGGAAAAGGAGTCCTGGCAATGAATGAGGCTCTATTCAAATAACATCATATATGGAAAATTGACTAGTAAAGTAGTCTCAGAGGAGTGCTTATTATCTCAAACAACAAAAAAAAAGCATTCCCTAGTTATCTTTTAACAGAGAAAACTCAACCTCTAAGCAAATGTAATGTATTAAAATAGATCAGGGCCATATCAGACAGATAAAAGAGGGATCATTAGCATAAAAAGTGAAGCCAGAACTTAATGCCTGTGCTCTCAGGTAGGGAAAGCTAGACTGCAAATTTGTTCTGATCTCAGACTGCCAATAAATTCAGCTTCAGCCTGCTGAATTTATGGGCCATTCCACAGCCATTCCTGGACAGCAGATGCTTCTAGCCATTTTAAGACACCATTCAGGTTGGCTCGCCAACAGGGAGGGAAGAGAACGTGGCTCAGTAAGAGAGGGGTGGTGAGACATTGTAAATCAACCCAGAGAGTGAGATTTGTTTCTCGGGGTTATTTCAGGTGATTCCCCCCAACCCACTCCAAGGGTAGAAGGTGTTCAGAATTCCAGACATGGGACTCTGCGCTTCTACATGTCAGTGGAACCTCACAGCAACAGGAGATCTCTTCTTTTTGTCTACTTGTTGATTTTGGTGTTAGTCCTATTTTCTTTGGTTGTCATAACTTTACAAGAACAGACTGGGAGAACAGCCTTAGAAAATATTTCAATATAAATGTTATACCTTGACAGGTATTATATTTATATAAGATTTAAGAGTTAATTTCTAAAAGACAGTGAGAAGAATTGTGGTCATCGAAGTAACACATTATTGGCAACATATATGTTAATTCCAAGGAACTATTGGCTAAACATGACTCCTTGCCTTTTCTGAGTAACTAAAAAAATTGCTTCACAACTCTCCTTTAAAAAAAAAAAAAAAAAGATCACTAGGACACCTGGGTGGCTCTGTTGGTTAAGTGTCTGCCTTCAGCTCAGGTCATGATCCTGGAATCCTAGGATGGAGCCCCGAGGCGGGCTCCTTGTTCTGTGAGGAGTCTGCTTCTCTCTTTCACTCTGCTTGCTTGTGTGTTCTCTATATCACTCTCTCTGTCAAATAAATAAGTAAAAATCTTTAAAAAATATATTTAAAAAAATCACGAGGCACCTGGCTGGCTCAGTTGGTTAAGCTTCCAACTCTTAATTTTGGCTCAGGTTGTGATCTCAGGTTTATGAGATCCAGCCCCTCGTCAGGCTCTACACCTGTAGAGTCTGCTTTAGATTCTCTCTCTCTCCCTCTGCTCAAGGGCACAATCACACACACACACTCTCTCTCAAATAAATAAGTAAATCTTTTTTTAAAAAATTACAAAACAGGGATACCTGGGTGGCTCAGTGGGTTAAAGCCTCTGCCTTCGGCTCAGGTCATGAAACCAGGGTCCTGGGATCAAGCCCCACATCGTGCTCTCTGATCAGCAGGGAGCCTGCTTCCCTTCCTCTCTCTCTGCCTGCCTCTCTGCCTATTTGTGATCTCTGTCAAATAAATAAATAAAATCTTTAAAAAAATTACAAAACAAATAAGCCCAGAACACGGGACAGCAGATACAAGTGTGAGCAAGTGAGAGCTCTTTCCCAGGAAAGAACTCCAGAAGTGAACAGTGCCCCTTCCTGAGTCACTTTGAAGACTGGCCAACAGGCAGGTTTCATTGTCTATAAGAGTCATGGCGGCCGTTCTGAGAAAGTGCAAAACAGTACCAAACAGAAAATGGAGAATGCTAGTCAGAATGAACAAGGCACAGTTACTATGGATAACATGAGAAACTAGAACATAAATGGGGTTAAATAGTTAGCCCTGTTCTCCCTTTGGCTTCATTCATTCCCCATTCTGCAGGTTGTGGAGCATGAAGGAGGCCAACAATGAGCTTCCTGCTCTGGGCACCTGTCTGTGAAGCGTAGTGATCGAAGGTGAATGGCCCAAATTACTCGGAAAATGCTGTGTGTATACACAGCAACTTCTGCCATACCTTAGGCAAAATCTCTTTCTAGACCGTGTGGGTTATTTTTGCTTTTCTAGCCTGCTTCTTAAAAATCTATAATGGTGGATTATATATGAGTTAGTATCTGTAAACTCAAAACCTTCATCTACTGAGCAGGATTATTCCACAACAAGGCTATTAATAGTAATTATCTTTAGAATCCCTATCCTTCTGGAGTTTTGAACATCTTATATTTGATTTTGCTACATTCTCCACTGTGTTCCACTCTTTATGTCTAAAAGTAACAGAGAGCAGCCCGTGTTAAACTTCCATGCGTATGTAATCATATGGGGATCTTGTTTGATTCTGACCAATAGGTCTGGTCTGTGTTTCTAATAAGCTCCCAGGTGATGTTACTGCTGTCCAGACTTCAAATTATGTACCAAGGCTGTAGAGAGTATATATGTACCAAAAAAAAAAAAAAAATCAACTTTTATTGTGCTTACAGAGTAGGTACTAACAAATGGGAAGCTATTTAAAAAAAAAATTTTTTTTTAATTTGTTAGAGAGAGAGAGCAAGCACAGGCAGACAGAGTGGCAGGTAGAGGCAGAGGGAGATGGAGAAGCAGGCTCCCTGCCAAGCAAGGAGCCCGATGTGGGACTCGATCCCAGGATGCTGAGATCATGACCTGAGCCGAAGGCAGCTGCTTAACCAACTGAGCCACCCAGGCGTCCCGGGAAGCTATTTTTAAAAAGGGGTTATTTTACAAGTGTCTTTACTGGTGCCACATACAGACATGCTGGTTCTGCCCTGAGCAAGGATACAAGGGGACAAGCCAGGTCCAAAATCTGCCAAACCCTTCTCATCAGAACTGGTGCTCCATGGCAAAGTAGTGTTGGTCAGGAAGGGGAACCTTCCCAGGTATGCTTCTATCTTCCCAAGTAAGGGTCAACTTCCTCTAATTTTCACAAAGCAGGAGCATTATGTGGGCTTTGCATGGGTTAAGTGTGGCAATTTTAGCAATTTCACTTTAAAGAGAAGAAAGTAAGAACTTAGCATCATTGAAAAGAAAAAATGGGCTATTTTAAGAATCAAGTTATTTGTATTAATTTAAATCCTAACATAAGTGGGGAGGAGTCAAGATGGCGGAGAAGTAGCAGGCTGAGACGATATCAGGCAGCAGGAGATCAGCTAGATAGCCTATCAAACCATTCCGAACACCTACGAATCCAACAGGAGATCGAAGAGAAGAAAAACAACAATTCCAGAAACAGAAAATCGACCACTTTTTAAAAGGTAGGACCAGCGGAGAAGTGAATCCAACGCGATGGGAAGATAGACCCCAGGGGGAGGGGCCAGCTCCCGGCAAGCGGCGGAGCACAAAATCAGAACTTTTAAAAGTCTGCTCCATGGAGGGACATCACTCCAGAGGCTAAACTGGGGTGAAGACCTCACGGGGACAGCGTGGACTCAGGTCCTGCGGGGTCACAGAAGGATCAGGGGTGTCTGAGTGTCGCAGAGCTCACAGATATTAGAGAAGGGAAGCCAGCTGCAGAACAGAGCCGAGGTTTCCTAGAGCCGTGGTCTGTGACACGGGCCGGTGCTCTGTGACATGAGCCGGTGCTCTGTGCGAGGGGTCCCCACAAGATCCGGGGAGACTCCGACCCGGGAGAGCTCAGGGATCTATGGGGTTCAGAGACTCCAGGTGGGACTCTGCCAGAGACAGAGATGCTTGGTCACAGGCTGGGTGAGCTCGGAGCGCTCCCAGAAGCCAGTGAGACGGGACTGATTACGCATGATTTTCCCCAAGCGCGGCCGGAGGCTGGGGAGACGGGAGTGATTAAGTGCTTTTCTCTGAAGGTGCACTGAAGACTGGGGCCCCTAGCTCTCGGCTCCTCCGAGCCAGAGATTGGGAGGTCGCCATTTTCATTCCCGGCCTCCGGAACTCTAGGGAAAGCGTTCAGGGAACAAGCTCCCGAAAGCGAACCTGAGAGGATTACTTAGCCCGGCCCCTGGCAAGGGCGGTGCAATTCCGCCTGGGTCAGAGACACTTGAGAACCACTACAACATGCCCCTCCCCCAGAAGATCAACAAGAAATCCAGCCCAGACCAAGTTCACTTAACAAGGAGAACAGCAGATTCTTATTAGGACAAAATGACAAGGCGGAAAAACTCACCACAAAAAAAAAAAAAAAAAAAAAAAAGGAAGCAATACCAAAGGCTAGGGACCTAATCAATACAGACATTGGTAATATGTCAGATCTGGAATTCAGGACGATGATTCTCAAGGTTCTAGCCGGGCTTGAAAAAGGCATGGAAGATATTAGAGAAACCCTGTCAGGAGAAATAAAAGCCCTTTCTGGAGAAATAAAAGAACTAAAGTCTAATCAAGTTGAAATAAAAAAAAGCTATTAATGAGGTGCAATCAAGAATGGAGGCTCTTACTGCTAGGATAAATGAGGCAGAAGAAAGAATTAGTGATATAGAAGACCAAATAACAGAGAATAAAGAAGCTGAGCAAAAGAGAGACAACTACTGGACCACGAGGGGAGAATTAGAGAGATAAGTGATGCCATAAGACGAAACAACATTAGAATAATTGGGATTCCAGAAGAAGAAGAAAGAGAAATAGGAGCAGAAGGTATACTGGAGAGGATTATTGTAGAGAATTTCCCTAATATAGCAAGGGGAACAAGCATCAAAATCCAGGAGGTGCAGAGAACACCCCTCAAAATCAACAGGAATTGGTCCACACCCCGCCATCTAATAGTAAAATTTACAAGTCTTAGCGACAAAGAGAAAATCCTGAAAGCAGCACGGGACAAGAAGTCTGTAACATACGATGGTAAAAATATTAGATTGGCAGCAGACTTATCCACAGAGACCTGGCAGGCCAGAAAGAACTGGCATGATATATTCAGAGCACTAAACGAGAAAAACATGCAGCCAAGAATAATTTCTCCAGCTAGGTTATCATTGAAAATAGAAGGAGAGATAAAAAGCTTCCAGGACAAACAAAAACTGAAAGAATTTGTAAACACAAACCAGCTCTACAGGAAATATTGAAAGGGGTCCTCTAAGCAAAGAGAGACCCTAAAAGTATTATCAGAAAGGAACAGAGACAATATACAGTAACAATCACCATACAGGCAATACAATGGCACTAAATTCATATCTCTCAATAGTTACCCTGAACGTAAATGGGCTAGATGCCCCAATCAAAAGACACAGGGTTTCAGAATGGATAAAAAAACAAAACCCATCCATATGCTGCCTACAAGAAACTCATCTTAGACCTGAAGACACCTCCAGATTGAAAGTGAGGGGGTGGAAAACGATTTACCATGCTAATGGACATCAGAAGAAAGCTGGGGTGGCAATCCTTATATCAGATCAATTAGATTTTAAGCCAAAGACTATAATAAGAGATGAGGAAGGACACTATATCATACTCAAAGGGTCTGTCCAACAAGAAGATCTAACAATTTTAAATATCTATGCCCCTAACATGGGAGCAGCCAACTATATAAACCAATTAATAACAAAATCAAAGAAACACATTGACAAGAATACAATAATAGTAGGAGACTTTAACACACCCCTCACTGAAATGGACAGATCATCCAAGCAAAAGATCAACAAGGAAATAAAGGTCTTAAATGACACCCTGGACCAGATGGACATCACAGATATATTCAGAACATTCCATCCCAAAGCAACAGAATACACATTCTTCTCTAGTGCCCATGGAACATTCTCCAGAATAGATCACATCCTGGGTCATAAATCAGGTCTCAACAGGTATCAAAAGACTGGGATCATTCCCTGCATATTTTCAGACCACAATGCTCTGAAGCTAGAACTCAATCACAAGAGGAAATGTGGAAAGAGCACAAATACATGGAGGCTCAACAGCATCCTTCTAAAAAATGAATGGGTCAACCAGGAAATTAAAGAAGAATTGAAAAAAACCATGGAAACAAATGATAATGAAAACACAACAGTCCAAAATCTGTGGGACACAGCAAAGGCAGTCCTGAGAGGAAAATATAGAGCGATACAAGCCTATCTCAAGAAACAGGAAAGGTCTCAAATACACAACCTAACCCTACACCTTAAGGAACTCGAGAGAGAGCAACAAAGAAAGCCTAAACCCAGCAGGAGAAGAGAAATCATAAAGATCAAAGCAGAAATCAATGAAATAGAAACCAAAAACACAATAGAACAAATCAATGAAACTAGGAGCTGGTTCTTTGAAAGAATTAATAAGATTGATAAACCCCTGGCCAGACTTATCCAAAAGAAAAGAGAAAGGACCCATATAAATAAAATCATGAATGAAAGAGGAGAGATCACAACCAACACCAAAGAAATACAAACAATCATAAGAACATATTATGAGCAACTCTATGCCAACAAATTTGACAATCTGGAAGAAATGGATGCTTTCCTAGAGACATATAAACTGCAAAAACTGAACCAGGAAGAAATAGAAAACCTGAATAGGCCCATAACCAGTAAGGAGATTGAAACAGTCATCCAAAATCTCCAAACAAACAAAAGCCCAGGGCCAGATGGCTTCCCAGGGGAATTCTACCAAACATTTAAAGAAGAATTAATTCCTATTCTCCTGAAACTGTTCCAAAAAATAGAAATGGAAGGAAAACTTCCAAACTCATTTTATGAGGCCAGCATCACCTTGATCCCCAAACCAGACAAGGATCCCATCAAAAAAGAGAATTACAGACCAATATCCTTGATGAACATAGATGCGAAAATTCTCACCAAAATACTAGCCAATAGGATCCAACAGTACATTAAAAGGATTATTCACCACGACCAAGTGGGATTTATTCCAGGGCAGCAGGGTTGGTTCAACATCCGCAAATCAATCAATGTGATACAGTACATCAACAAAAGAAAGAACAAGAACCATATGATACTCTCAATAGATGCTGAAAAAGCATTTGATAAAGTGCAACATCCCTTCCTAATCAAAACTCTTCAAAGTGTAGGGATAGAAGGCACATACCTCAATATTATCAAAGCCATCTCTGAAAAACCCACGGCAAGTATCATTCTCAATGGAGAAAAACTGAGAGCTTTTCCGTTAAGGTCAGGAACACGGCAGGGATGTCCGCTATCACCACTGCTATTCAACATAGTACTAGAAGTCCTAGCCTCAGCAATCAGACAACAAAAAGAAATTAAAGGCATCCAAATCGGCAAAGAAGAAGTCAAACTATCGCTCTTTGCATATGATATGATACTATATGTGGAAAACCCAAAAGGCTCCACTCCAAAACTGCTAGAGCTTGTACAGGAATTCAGTAAAGTGTCCAGATACAAAACCAATGTACAGAAATCAGTTGCATTTCTTTACACCAACAACAAGACAGAAGAAAGAGAAATTAAGGAGTCAATCCCATTTACAGTTACACCCAAAACCATAAGATACCTAGGAATAAACCTCACCAAAGAGGCAAAGAATCTATACTCAGAGAACTATAAAGTACTCATGAAAGAAATTGAGGAAGACACAAAGAAATGGAAAAATGTTCCATGCTCATGGATTGGAAGAATAAATATTGTGAAAATGTCTATGCTACCTAAAGCTATCTACACATTTAATGCAATGCCTATCAAAATCCCATCCAATTTTTTCAAATAAATGGAACAAATAATCCTAAAATTTATATGGAACCAGAAAAGACCTCGAATAGCCAAAGGAATATTGAAAAAGAAAACCAAAGTTGGTGGCATCACAATTCCCGACTTCAAGCTCTACTACAAAGCTGTCATCATCAAGACAGTATGGTACTGGCACAAAAACAGACACATAGATCAATGGAACAGAATAGAAAGCCCAGAAATAGACCCTCAACTCTATGGTCAACTAATCTTCGACAAAGCAGGAAAGAACATCCAATGGAAAAAAGATAGCCTCTTCAACAAATGGTGTTGGGAAAATTGGACAGCCACATTCAGAAAAATGAAATTGGACCATTTCCTTACACCACACACGAAAATAGACTCAAAATGGATGAAGGACCTCAACGTGAGAAAGGAATCTATCAAAATCCTTGAGGAGAACACAGGCAGCAACCTCTTCGACCTCAGCCACAGCAACTTCTTCCTAGGAACAACACCAAAGGCAAGGGAAGCAAGGGAAAAAATGAACTATTGGGACTTCATCAAGATCAAAAGCTTTTGCACAGCAAAGGAAACAGTCAACAAAACCAAAAGACAACTGACAGAGTGGGAAAAGATATTTGCAAATGACATATCAGATAAAGGGCTAGTATCTAAAATCTACAAAGAGCTTAGCAAACTCAACACCCAAAGAACAAATAATCCAATCAAGAAATGGGCAGAGGACATGAACAGACATTTCTGCAAAGAAGACATCCAGATGGCCAACAGACACATGAAAAAGTGCTCCACATCACTGGGCATCAGGGAAATACAAATCAAAACCACAATGAGATACCACCTCACACCAGTCAGAATGGCTAAAATGAACAAGTCAGGAAATGACAGATGCTGGCGAGGATGTGGAGAAAGGGGAACCCTCCTACACTGTTGGTGGGAATGCAAGCTGGTGTAACCACTCTGGAAAACAGCATGGAGGTTCCTTAAAAAATTGAAAATAGAGCTACCTTATGACCCAGCAATTGCACTACTGGGTATTTATCCTAAAGATACAAACGTAGTGATCCAAAGGGGCACGTATACCCGAATGTTTATAGCAGCAATGTCCACAATAGCCAAGTTATGGAAAGAACCTAGATGTCCATCAACAGATGAATGGATAAAGAAGATGTGGTATATATATATGATGGAATACTATGCCGCCATCAAAAGAAATGAAATCTTACCATTTGCGACGACATGGATGGAACTAGAGCGTATTATGCTTAGCGAAATAAGTCAACTGGAGAAAGACAACTACCACATGATCTCCCTGATATGAGGAAGTGGAGATGCAACGGGGGTGGGAGTTAAGGTGGTAGGAAAAGTAAAAATGAAAGAAGATGGGATCGGGAGGGAGAAAAACCAAAAGAGACTCTTAATGTCATAAAACAAACTGAGGGGGGTGGGGGGAAGAGGGGTTGGGTGAGGGTGGTGGGGTTACATCATATGTTTAAATAAAGCTTAAATAAAGTAAAAAAATAAAAAAATAAATAAAAAATAAAAAATAATAACTTTTAGGAATAGAATGTATAAGATTGAAGTCAGTGGGGGTAAAAAAAATTAATAAAGAAAACTAAATACAATAAAAACTAAGAAATCAGGAAAAGAGAAAAAAGTAAAGAGAAAGTATTGTAAATAACAAGAACAAAATGAGATGGCAAATTTGGGTCTAAACTGAAGTGGTCACAATAAACATAAACAGGATATGAAAAAAAAACAAGATATGAAAAAAGCCAGAGGTTAAATGTTATGTGTATGAAAATGTTCTATATATTAAAAAAAACTACACAGAAACAATATTATGTATAGATATATGTATGCATTAAAACAACAATAGGCAGGCATTCACTAAACTCTTGATAAGATTGTCTTTGGAGAGAGGAGTAATTGGGACCCATGGTAATAACTAAAGGATTATTAACTTAGATTTCTTTCTTTTTTTTTTTTTTAAAGATTTTTATTTATTTGTCAGAGAGAGATAGCACAGGCAGACAGAGTGGCAGGCAGAGGCAGAGGGAGAAGCAGGCTCCCGGCTGAGCAAGGAGCCCGATGTGGGACTCGATCCCAGGACGCCGGGATCACGACCTGAGCCGAAGGCAGCCGCCTAACCAACTGAGCCACCCAGGCATCCCAGATTTATTTCTTAAATAATAATAAAAAAAGACTGGAAATAAAGTGACTGAATATTATAGATTGTTAATTCTGAATGATGTGTGGTTATTTGTCAAATGGGTCTTTTATTATTCTTTTTCAATTTCTCAAAAAAATATTATTTTATAAAAAATAGGAAGAGAAGATAGGAGGGAAGGACAAGCAAGTGACATACTATGGCACCTGACTTGGCTCTGACAGCCAAGAAGAAACACGGAGAAACACAAGGTGGGAGGTGGGAGAAGGTGTTGGCAGGTAGGATCAAACTGAGCACATCAGTACAATGATGCTGCCCACGTATGTAATACATCAGAGGCCACTCACAGGTGTCCTACAATGGAACTCATCACTTCACCACTGCTAACAAATATATTCCCAAATTTTCAAAGGAAATTCAATATTTGAAACTTTCCCCCTAGCGTTTATAAACAGAAATCAATATTAACTGAAGAATCAAAAAGACTTTACTACAAGTAATATTCTTCTATCGACTCTCTTTACTTCATTTCTTAGGGTTGCAATTCTTTGCTGACTCTTTCTCTGGCTCTTGGTGGTGAATTTGCTACCTTTCAAAAGTAATGGCCCATTTATTGCTTGCAGAAAGAAAACTAAACTGGAACTTGAGCACCAACCTGCGGTCTGGGAGCTGAAATACTGTTTAAAATATTTTTGGGCAGGGGCACCTGGGTGGCTCAGTGGGTTAAAGCCTCTGCCTTCAGCTCAGGTCATGATCCCAGGGTCCTGGGATCGAGCCCTGCATCAGACTCTCTGCTTGGCAGGGAGGCTGCTTCCCCCCTTTCTCTCTCTGCCTGCCTCTCTGCCTACTTGTGATCTCTGTCTGTCAAATAAATAAATAAAATCTTAAAAAAAAAATCTTTTTGGGCAGAAGTCTTGGAGTGCCTGCTCCATTCCTGAAGCCCTACAAATGGTTATTAAATTTATATTTTGTTTGTTATTCAATCTTAGTGGTCGAATATTAAATATGAAATATTTCACATTCTTTATGAGTTTTTCATATGGACTCATGCATCACCTTCTGCACAGTTGTTCTGTACATTTTTTCTTTGACTTTTTGAGGAGTTGAAGAAAACACCTAAATTATAAATGTTGAACAAAAAATCATTGAGGAAAATGCAGTCTCTGCATTGGAAAGGACACATCTAACAGCATCCCTCCCTACTTTTAGGTCAGAAATCTCAGAAAGCCATAATAAAAATGTTTCATTATATTAAGAATACAATCTAGCAACCTGAGTGACAAAATTTGTTGACTAGTGTTCTAATGTTCTAGTGTTAGTTTATATTCTGTCTGCAATTTCCCCTAAGTCAGATGGAAATAAGACTGAGAGAATCCAATGTCCAGCATAATGTCTGGCACATAATATGTAGTTAATAATTATTTTTTTAATAAATAAACAAATGAATATGGGATAAAATGCAAATGGGAAGGGAGATTACCGATGTACATAGCAATGGTGATGGCTATTCCTAACCCCATATAGCTATATGTCTGTACCAGAGAAATAATAATAAAAAACTGTCCATCAGTTCTAAGGTCAGTGGAAACAAAATAATAATATAAATAAAATAACTCAAAGTTTTAAAATTAAAATATTGGTCTAGTGAAACACCATTCTCAGAAGCTCAGTGTTATACGTTGACTTGTATCTCCCAAAAAAGATATGTTGAAGTCCTAACACATAGTAGGCCAGAATGCAACCTTACTTGAAAAGAGTCTTTATAGAGGTAGTTAAGTTAAAATGAGGTCATTTGGAGGGACCCTAATCCAAACTGACGGGCGTCCTTACAAAAATGGGAAATTGGGATACAGAGTTAGACATGCACAAAAAGAAGACTATGTAAAGAGACTGAGGAAAAATACCATGTGACAAAGGGAGTTATGCTGCCACAAGCCAAAGACCATCTAAGATTCCCCAAAGCTGGAAGAGTCAAGAAGGTATTCTCCTACAGGTTTCAGAGGAAACATGACTTTGACAACAACTTTATTTTGGACTCTTGGCTTCTAGAACTGTGAAACAATAAATTTCTGTTCTTTTTAGCCACCTCTTTTGTGGTACTTCGTCATGGTAGCCCTGGGCTCCCAATACCAATAGACTGAGGTCTATTACAGCTAAGAGTTTATCGAGCAAAAATTGATTCAAATCAGGCAGCGCCAAACTGGGAGCTGTTAGAAGCACTCCACTGACAGGAGCTAAAGGAAAGACTTTACAGAGAAGAGGCAGAGGCAAAGCAAGGAAATTGCCTGTGGTTGCATTACTTAGGAAAGCCCATGTGGCTGTTTGTAATTGGTTGTCATTATGATTTGATTTCTTAACCTTGAGGCTTAGGTTTCCCATCCAAGTTTATAATTACAGATGAGGAAACATTTTTCATTGTCACTTCATTAGGATCTCATTTGTCAAACATTTATTATATATGACCTTAAATTTTTTTAAATATATATTTTTTTTAATTTGAGAGAGAAAGAGACCACAGAGGGATAAGGGAGGGAGGAAGAGCAGACTCCCCAGTGAGCAAAAAGCCAGACCCGGTGCTCAATCCCAAGATCCCAAGATCATGAACTGAGCTGAAGGCAGATGCTTAAATTGACTAAACCACCCAGGTGCCCCTTGAAATTATTTAATGTCCTTGTGGAATGAATTTGTTGCCAAATGAATTTATTTCATCCTTGAAATGTATGGGAATAGAAAGAACCATCAATGGCAGGATGTAAATTAATTGTTTTTAAATGACCTGCATTTTATTTTGAAAAAAATCAACAATTTCAAATTGTGACCATTTGACTAGAAATATATTAATTGAAATTAAGTGTAAATAAAAATTATGGTAAGGACAGACAGATCAGTGGAATAAAACTGAGAGTTCAGAAATAAATCCATATACTTATCATCAATTGCTTTTTGACAAAGGGGCCAAGGTGATTCAATCAGGAAAGAGTAGTCTTTTCAAAGTGGTGCCAGGTGGAGTAACATGCAAAAGAATGCAGTTGGAGCCCTATTTCACATCATTCTCAAAAAAATCACTCAATACAGATCATAGACTGAAGTGTAAAAGCTAAAACTGTAAGACTGTTGGAAGAAAAACACAATAGTAAACCCTTGAGACCTAACATTAGGCAATAGTTTCTTAGATATGACACCAAAAGTACAAAAAGAGATAAATTGGGACTTCATCAAAATTTAAAAATTTTAGACTACAAATGATATCATCAGGACAGTGAAAAGTCAACCTACAGAATGGAAGAAAATATTTGCAAATCATGTATTAGATAAAACACTTGCATCTGGAATATATAAAAATCCATACAACTCAACAATAAAACATCATGCCAATTTTAAAGTGTCAAAAGTTGTGAAACCTTGAGTATCTTCTCTAAAGAAGATATACCAATGGCCAATAAACACATGAAAACATCGACTAGGGAAATACAAATTGAAACCATTATAAGATACCACTCCACAAACACTGGGCTAGTTATAATCAAAAAGATATACAATGACAAATATCAGTAACATGTAAGGGCATTAGAATCCTCACACATTGCCAACAGGAATGAAAAATGGTGCAACAGTTTTTGACAATTCCTCAAAAAGTTAAAAGCAGAATTACCATATCACCCAGCAATTCTCCTTTTAGGAGAATTGGAAATGTAAGTCCATACAAAAACTTACACAAATATTCATAGCTCCAAAGTGGAACAACTGAAATGTCTACCAGTTGATTAACAGATGAACAAAATGTGTTATCTATACAATGGAATATTATCTGACCATGAAGAATAATAAAGTACTGATACATGCTGTGGTATGAGTTATTTTCCCCTGTGTAGCTGTTTTTTATGTTTATCGATTTGACTGTGAACTCCAGAGGCCAGATACTGGGTCTGGTTTTCTTTACTATTGTATCTTGGTATTCAGTAGGGTACCTAGATATTTGTTGAAGGAGGTAAGAAATAACATTCCACAATTCCTATGCCTATACAATAAAATTCCTATTCCTATACAATAAAATAATCTGAACATTCTTAGAGTTAAAATATCCCAGAGCAGGGGCTGTGGAAGACAATGGGAAGTTCCTTCTAGAGAGAAGATACAGGTTCACATGAATAAACCTCCTTCATTGCCAAAGCTGGGGACCCAGCAGGTCCATCAATGTATGGACCAGGAGATTGCCTGTGTTTTCCAATCTTCATTGTAGTTATCCAATATACTGGGTGTGTCCTGGGTTGGATGATGGGGCACAATTCCTATGTCTTTGGACCAAAAGAAATTCCATCAGACTTGATGGAAAGAGTGAACACCACCCAAAGGACTTAGCATGTTTAATAAATGCTCCAAAAATAACTAACTGGAGTAAAATGCAGGAAGATTTGACCCAACTTTGGAGGTCAGGGAACTCTGTTTTTTTTCTTAAATATGACTAATCTGAGGTCTGAGGAAGAGTAGAAACTCATTTCACTCTTCAGAGGGGAGAAAATTTTTTCAAGTAAAAGACCCAACACAAGAAGTGCCGGGGCGGAGAAAAGGCGAAGAAGTGTGGGGCAAGCTAAAATGAAGAGAGAAGAGGGTTTATGTGGTACTTTAAAGCCCATGTTAACCATTTTGTGTTTCTCTTCAGGGTATCAGGAAGTCATTTAAATAGTTTTACATAAAAGGAGTTAATGCAATCAGGTGTCACTTTGAAAAGATCACTCTGCCTTTTAGCTTCTTCCTGGAGACTTTTGCTGGTCAAGGTGCACACCAGCATCTCGGCAGCTACATTACAGTAAGACCATGACATGCAACAAATGAGCAGCAAAGCAGCACCAGGGCCAGCAGCAGAAGGCTGAGGAAGGTAAACTGCTTTTAATTTCCAAGAACTTCAGTTATTTTTGGTGATGGGCACAAATGGCCTTATGAATACTCTTGAAGATAATATAATTATTTGAGGGGCTTTTCCTGTTTTCTCTGTTAATTAGGTGTTCTTTTCATTACATTTCTTTCTTCTCTCATGATGTGTTTTCTCAGATATGTGGTGTTTTTCTGTTCTGTCTCTCTGTGCTTTTGCGGATCCTTGCTTGTTTGTGGATGCAGCTTCTGACAACGTATATGGAGGAGGAGGAAGTGTTATTCCAATGTTATTGGAAAAAGTGTATTGGTAGTTTACAGTTAAGAGGTTAACTACCAGGCATCTTCCATGTCTCTCCACTCCCAGAACCCACAGTGTCTGCTCTGTACTGATAGCGAATGTCACTGTTGTTTGTTGCTCAGTCCAAGGAGAAACTGGCCAAGCTGCTCCAAGTGCAGCTCCCTAATGAATCATTCCAACAATTGTGCCTGGGGCCCTTCCTTGTAATTTTATATCCCCAGGACATGCCCCAGGCTTTTATAGACGTTCTCTCTTGCCCTTATTTTGGATACGATTTCCTGTAGACTTGTTTCTCTATACATCTGACCCTGTCTGTTTTTCTTCTTTCAGGAATTTCTCACAGTTTCAGCTTACTGATGGCAGTCTTTGACCCTTTCCAATGCACTAAGTTATTCAAGTCCATTCCTTCTTCAAGCCATGCCAAAAAAATGTTGATTGGTGGGGAAGGTAGATGTCATAATAAAAATAATTTTGTTTCCCTTCATGGTGGACAAAAGAAGTCTAAAATGTTGTGGATACTCAGGATCACACTGTGAAGGTCAGTTACAGAGAGTGGTGCAATCTGCAGTAAAGCAGGTGTCCCTCTCAAGAAAACATTCTTCTAAAAACAGCAAGTTCCAGGGGAGCTACACTGGCATTCTCTTATGATCCAAGTTTCTTTACAACATTTGACTTTAATAATTTCCGGGATGAAACTGCTTATTCCGTGCCAATAGGCTGCAGAATGTAAGATCACAATGAAGAGCAGATTGTTATCACAATTGTTAGAGCAGATGCAAGTTATCTTTTGAAAGAAAAAACAAAACAAAACAAAAACCTCATTCTAACTGCATTAGCCACACATGTAAAAGTCTTTTGTGTCATCAGGAATACAAGTCAATCTCTTGCAATACATACAATGTGATAAACTTACCCTCTCTCCCATGGTATCAAAAGCATTTTACTTGTATTTTTAGCATAAAAAATTAATACCTGCACTCGAGGGAAAAATGACTAGGGTAACTGTATAATTTGTCATCTAAATAGAAACACTTTGAGAAAAAAGGGTTATTAATAATTACTTCCAGAAACAGGCATAAACTGAAACTGTTTCAGACAAACCAGGATGTACGATGACCCTAAGCATAACCCCACACCCCTTTCAAACATCTGATAATGTGTATATTACATATTCACTCTTCCCAGCCCTCCTCCCACCAGTATAATTAGGCAGATTAATGGACAGCAAATCAGGAAACAAGAAAATTTCCTCCCATTTCTACTTCTACCAAATCACATGGGGGAATATTTTTATAATTTGAATAATCTACTTATTTAAATAAAAGAATGTCAAATGAGAAACCTGGCACTCTCCTTTTTAGCGTGATCTAAGGGTTGCAACATGGAGGCAGGTTTCTTAACTTTCATTCCTTTGTGGTCATATAAGAGTATAGAGTTCCTGTGCATTACCTCATTGCATCCTTGAAATAAATTAATCAAGACAAGTGGTAATACATATTCAATTTACTAAAAAAGGAAAACAATATTCAGAGAAATAAGGTTATTTTATAATCTAATAAGAAAATATCTATTATTTTTTAAATTCTAGTAGAGCTAACATACAGTGTTAAATTATTTTCAGGTGTACAATACAGTAATTCAATAATTCTGTATATTACTCAGTGCTCATCGAGTCAAGTGTACTGTTGCACTTCTGATGAGCACCAAGTGATACATGGAATAGTTAAATTACTGTGTTATATATTTGAAACTAATATGTATGTTAACTAAAAGGAATTAAAATAAAAACTTTTAAAAAATGATAAATGTACTCTTAATCATCTTCACCTATTTTACCCATCATCCCACCCACCACCCTTATGGTAACCATCTCTTGGTTCCCTATAGTTAAGAATCTGTTTTTGGTTTGTCTGTTTTTTCCTTTGTTCATTGTTTTGTTTCTCAAATTCCACATATGAATAAAATCGTATGGTACTTGCCTTTTTCTGACTGGCTAATTTAGCTTAGCATTTTACTCTCTAGCTCCATCCATATCATTGCAAATGGCAAGATTTCATTCTTTTTTATGACAGACTAGTATTCCATTGTGTATATATACCACATCTTCTTTATCCATTCATCTATACAGGGGCACTTGGGCCTATTCCATAATTTGAATATTGTAAATAATGCTGCAAACATAGGGCTGCATATATCCTTTTGAATTAGTGTTTTCATAGTCTTTGTGTAAATAAATACCCAGTATTGTAATTACTGAATCATATGGTAATTTTATTTTTACTTTTTTGAGGAACCTCCATACAGTTTTCCATAATGGCTGCACTGGTTTGCATTCCAACCAACAGTGCACTGAGTTTCCTTTTTCTCTACATCCTCATCAATACTTCCTGTTTCTTTTATTTTTATTTTAGCCATTCTGACCCGTGTGAAGTAATATCTTATTGTGGTTTTCTTTGCATTTCCCTGATGATGAGTAATGTTGAAAATCTTTTCATGTTTCTGTTGGCCATCTGGATGTCTTCTTTGGGGAAATGTTTGTTCGTGTCTTCTGCCCATCTTTAAATCAGATTATTTTGTTTTTTGATGTTGAGTTTTATAAGTTTTTTTAATATATTTTGGATACTATTTATGGAATATGTTATTTGCAAGTATCCTCTCCCATTCAGGTACTGCTATATAGAAGCTTTTTATTTTGGTGTACTTATTCTTCTCAAACTATTCCAAAAAATAAAAAACTTCAAAATTCATTCTATGAGGCCAGCGTTACCCTGATATCCAGACCAGATGAAGACACTACAAAAAAAGAGAACTATAAGCCAATATCTCTGATGAACATAGATGCAAAAATCCTCAACTAAATATTAGCAACCTGAATTCAAGTGGGATACCCATGATCAAGTGGGATTTATTCCTAGGATACAAGAGTGGTTCAATATTCACAAATCAATAAATGTGATACATCCCATCAGTAAGAGAAAGAATAAGAACCATATGATCAATAGACAAAGAAAAAGCATTTGACAAAGTACAACACTGATTTGTGATAAAAATCCTCAACAAAGTGGGTTTAGAGGGAACACACTTCAACATAATAAAGGCCAAATATGAAAAACCCACAACTAATATCATACTTAATGATGAAAAATTGAGAGCTTTTCTCCTAAGGCCAAGAATAAGACAAAGATGTCCACTCTAACCCTTTTATTCAACATAGAACTGGAAGTCCTAGCTACAGCAATCAGATAAGAAAAAGGAACAAAAGTCATCCAAATTGGTAAGAAAAAGTAAAATTTTCACTATCTGCAGATGACATGATACTACATACAGAAAACCCCAAAGACTCCACCAAAAACTACTAGAACTGATATGAATTCAATAAGGTGATAGGATAGAAAGTAAATGTACAAAAATCTGTTTTATCTGTATACATTAATAATGAAGCAGCAGAAAGAGAAATTAACAATCATATTTACAATTGTTCCAAATAATAAAATTCCTAGGAATGAACTTAGTGAAGAAGGTGAAAGACCTATATTCTGAAAGCTATAAAATCTTGACAAAAGAAACTGAAGATGACACAAACAAATAGATATTCCATGCTCATGGATTGGGAAAAATCAATACTCTTAAAATGTCTACACTAGCCAAAGCAATCTACAGATTTAATGCAGTCCCTTATCAAAATACCAATAACATTTGTTACAGAACTAGAACAAATGATCTTAAATTTTGTATGGATGCACAGAAGACCCCAAATAGCCAAAGCAATCTTGAAAAAGAAAAACAAAGCTGGAGTCATCACAATCACAGAATTCAAGTTTTGATTATGAAAACAGTATGGTTCTGGCACAAAAACAGACACATAGACCAATGGAACAGAAGAGAAAGCCCAGAAATAAACCCAAAAGTATATGGTAAATTAATCTTCAACAAAAGAGGCAAGAATATGCAATGGGAAAAAGACAGTCTCTTCAACGAATGGTGTTGAAGAAAAGAAAAAGAAAGAAACAAAACAAAAGAAAGAAAACAGGGGCGCCTGGGTGGCTCAGTGGGTTAAGCCTCTGCCTTTGGCTCAGGTCATGATCTTGGGGTCCTGGGATTGAGCCCCACATCAGGCTCTCTGCTCAGCAGGGAGCGTGCTTCCCCACTCTCTCTCTGCCTCCTTGAGATCTCTCTCTCTGTCAAATAAATAAATAAAATATTAAAAAAAAAAAGAAAGAAAACAAAACAAAACAAAGAAACTGGACCACCTTCTTTCTTACACCATACACAAAATAAATTCAGAATGGATTAACCTAACTGCAAGACCTGAAATCATAAAAATCCTAGAAGAGAGCACAGGCAGTAATTGCTCTGACATCAGCCATAGCATTTTCCTAGGCGTGTCTTCAAGGCAAGAGAAACAAAAGCAAAATAAACTATTGGGACTTTAATCAGGAAATGTTATTATTGTGTGTATTTTCATTTCACTGACTTTTTAGTGAAAGTAAGCTTTTTTTCATGTCATCTGGTCCTTTGTGTTTTGTGAATTGCCTGTTAATATCCTTGCCCATTTTTTTCTATTAAAGAGCTAATTTCTCTTATACTTTTCTCTGTTTAATCATTATTTTTATTAGAGTAATAAATATATCTATTTTTTAAAGTCAAATCATACTCTAGGCTTTATGGGGGGGAGAAGGCATTCCCTTGCCTTATTCTTCTCCCAACTTTATATCTGCTCCTTAGGGGCAATTTTTTTCAATTCTTTTAGCTGTTTCTTCTGCTATTTATCTCTATATTCCTATATAATATTCTTTAGTTTCTATTCATCCCTTGATTATTTTTAATATTATATACTGACTTTTGATTGAGCATAAGAATTTAGTACTTTTATAAAATACTTGCCCATCTCACCCACATACATGAACAATTTTCCTAGTACAGTGGTATCATAATTCTTGATTAAATTGAAGTTTAATATTTATATTGTTATGACTATATAAATACTGCTTACTGGTGACCTTTATTGTATAGTACACATACCTTCCTCAACTTATGATGGGATTATGTCCCAATAAACCTATCAGATGGTGAAAATATCATAAGTCAAAAATGCATTTAATACACCTAACTTACTGACCATCAATAAACTCTTCCTCATGTGGCCAAAGTCATCAGGTAACCTGTTGATTTCACTTACTTACCCCTTGGCCACATCTCTCTTATTGCTTTCTATCCTCCTGCTCAGCCTGACCTATCTGCTCTTTAGGTCTATCACACAACTGCCATACTAGGAATTCACTCTGCTATTATCCTCTAAATTCTCTTCACCTCTCTCCTGCATTGGCATCCTTCTTTTCCAGATCCCATATCTGTTTCTTGAATTTTCACCCTCATTTCCTAATTTTAATTTTGAATATCCTTCAGTAGCATACTGAGAAAAGGAGACAAAAGGAAAAATTGGGGAACTTTGAATGTCTGAAAATGTCTCTATTTTACCTTCACTATTAATAGTGTTGTTGGATATAGAATTCTGCCCTAGAAATTAATTTCCTTCAGAATTATGAAGGCTTTGTTCCACTTTCTTCTAGCTTAAAATGTTGCTGCTGATAAACTCAGTGCCATACTGATTTCTTATTCTTTGTATGCAATCTAGTTTTTTCTCTCTGGAAGCTTTTAGAATCTTGTATCAGTTGGGGTACTGTCAAAAAGAAAGTCATTTTATGTATTCTGTCTATGACAAATTTAATACAGAATTGGTAATTTCCATGACTGCTGGAAGAGCTTAAAGAGCAGAGGTCATGAGAGCCATCACCAAAAATCAGAGGAACTCGTGCTAAAGATCTTAGCTTAAGCATAAGGCAAGTGGTTCTCAAAAACATAGAAATTCTCAAAAATCTCTGAGAAGAATCCAGCAATCATCTTGGAATTCAGTAATGAAGAGAATAGTTCTCAACAGTTTTCCAAGAAGCTACTGTGAATCTCTTTTCTACCCACACATTTGGAAGTTTCTCTCACCAACATACTCTAACCAAAAATTGAGTATGTAGGAAAGGAGATTCTAGAAAATGTAGTTCAGCCTTAAAGACGAATGATAGTAGAGCTGAGTTAGCAACAGACTGTGGAAGCACAGACTACACCTCTGTCAGCTCAGCATCCAAAGATCCTCATTTTCAACATTTAACTTCCCAGTGAAGATATTAGCAACATTATACTTCTCCATTATATGATTTAACTCTTCATCATACAACCAAACCCATAAGAAATCCAAAGTTCCACTTTCCCATCTTTGAGTAAATGCTTCTTTTTTCTCCAAGTAACAGTCCCCTTTGCAATCATATAATCTAAAAGTGAGACATAGAAATAAGTATGACTTACACATTAATACTCTTAGGTGGCATGGAAATGGGAGAGGAGAAAGAGAAAAATGTCAGTATATATACAAATGTACAAATATAGGAACAAGACAGGAAATATATTTAACTGCCACAGTGCGTATTTCTGCAAATGGCCATATGGCCATAGATGGTATTTATAATCCCTTTCTCTTACCATACATTCTCTTTTCCACTTTTCCCCAGCAAGTGCCCAAACCAGTTCATTTTCTTTTTTTCAGTCTCATAAGGTGAACTGAGTTTTATTCTTGAACTTTCTGTTATAAAGGTCCTACCTGTTCTGGTTGCTATAGTTTTCTATTACTTCTACTATAGAACATGAGAGTATTAAGAGATTACCAAGAGAATCTCCTGGACCCCAGGTAGTCTTCCTTGCCCTCATTCTGTAGTAGCAAACCAATCTACTATTGATAATCAAGATGAATTATAACATTCGGTACAATAACCTTTTATTTTTAGCCTGACAATGTGGCCAGATGGCTCTCTCAGCTTCCTATTTAATGAAACCATTGCTGTGCCCTTGGTAGAAGCATTCCCTACCCTGGAAACCAAGATCTCTAGGACCAGCAGAGTGCAATACCATGGAAATGGAAAGCCAAAATTTTGCTAGTATATCATTAGGTGTAACAATTTAAAAAGTACCTGTTTATACCCTTTGATTCCTGAAACTGCATATCTACTTGGGAGGCAACTGCACTATAAATTAATCACTGGTTTATAGCATGTCCTGTATCTCAGGCGTTATGCCAGCTCCACAAAGTGATTTTGCCCAGCTGACATCATAACTGAATTTTCAGGTCCATTCTCTCAGGCCAGCTTCAGTATGATGGGAAACATGGTAGACAGTGAATTCCAAATAACAGTATTAATGTCATGCTTTCATGAGACAATTGCTGCACTTCATTTGCTTTTGAATGAGTTCTTTGTCAGAAGTAATGCTAAGAAGAGTACCATGATCATAAATAACACATTTTGTAAGTCCAGGGATAATCATTATGGCAGAACCATCATGGGCAGTGAAGGGAAAATCCATATCCTGTAAGAAAAAATCATTGTTCCTCAAAGGACAGAAATTATCCAAGGTACTTGAACTACCCCCAGGTGGCTGCTTGGTTCCCCCAAATAATAGTGCTCCATCATGGGCTCAGTGCTGGTCTTTGCTATTAACAATTGGGCACCCCACAGGGGCCATCGTCCTATAATTTCATGAAGGTTACATAAATGGAATTGTACAACATTTATCCTTTTTTTTTTCTTAAAATATTTTATTTATTTATTTGAGAGAGAGACAGTGAGAGAGAGCATGAGCGAGGAGAAGGTCAGAGAGAGAAGCAGACTCCCGGTGGAGCTGGGAGCCAGATGCGGGACTCGATCCCGGGACTCCAGGATCATGACCCGAGCTGAAGGCAGTCGCTCAACCAACTGAGCCACGCAGGTGCCCCCAACATTTATCCTTTTAAATTGGCTTTTCTTCATTCAGCATAACTTCATCCAAGCTGTTGTATGTATTAATAGGTCATTCCTTCTTTTTTATTTTTAAAGATTTCATTTATTTATTTGACAGACAGAGATCACAAATAGGCAGAGAGGCAGGCAGAGAGACCAATGCGGGGCTCGGTCCCAGGACCCCGGGACCACGACCGGAGCTGAAGGCAGAGGCCTTAACCCACTGAGCCACACAGGCACCCCTAGGTCATTCCTTCTTATCATTGAGTACTACTCCTGTGGTATAGATGTATGACTATTTCTTTAACCATTTATCCATTGAAGGATATATGGGTCTTTTCCAGTTTGGAGCTATTATAAATAAAGCTGCCATAAACATTTGTTTATCTATTTCTTTGTCTTAGTTTCTGCTGTATTATTAATTTTCAAAAGTTCTTTCTTGTTCTTTGTTTCTTTTTATAGCACCCTCTTTTTGCTTTATCAGTAAAAGATTTTCACATATTAATTATAATTTACAACAATTGTTTTCTACTATTCTTTGCATTGTCTCTGTTCTCTAGGAGTCCCTCTGTTTCTCTCTCTTTTTTTTTTTTTTTTGCATAAGACTCTTTCTCATGTGAACATTTTCCTCATTATATGATCAATGTTGGCTAAAAATTTACATTTAAAATGTAAATTAAGATATGTTGTAGTAACAAACAATACCCAGATCTTAGTGACTTAGCACAATAAAATTTTATTTCTCACTAATGTCACAGTCCAGTATGGCTTCCACAGAAGTAGAAGAAAGAACAAAGGAGAGTGTGTAAAGTCTGGGAGTTTAGGTCATTGTGAAATCTCCACAGAGCTCCCAGGGTTTGAAACTAAAGCAAAAGTAGAAGTAAGGCTGGTGAGGGAAACTACAGTGATATTGTCGGATTAGCAGTTGGAATAATGCCCATGTTTCTGTAAAGATGTTGAAGATTCCTAGAAGACAGGAGGTTTCTATGCCACGGCCTCAGGTTCTTCAGGATGTACTGTGTAGTTTTATATCAAGCAGGCATCATTTTCATATGAATTTGAGTAAGTACAATTTTTTTTTGTTGAGTCGTTGGGATTTTCTGTACATAAGATCATATAACCTGCAAATAATGACAATTTTACTTCCTTCTTATATGGATGCCTTTTATTTCTTTGTCTTGCTTGATTGCTCTAGCTAGAATTTCCAGTACTATATTGACTAAGAGAAGTGGACATGGATATCCTTGTGTTCTTCCTGATCTCAGAGGGAAAAGCTTTATTTTTTACTGTTGAGTAATAATGTTAGCTCTGGGTTTGTTGTATATGGTCTTTATTATGTTGAGGTATATTCCTTCTGTTACCCAATCTGTTGAGGATTTTTATCATGAAATGTATTTTGTAAAATGCTTTTTCTGCATTTATTGAGATCACATGATTTTTATCTTTCATTTCACTAATGTGATATATTTATTGCTTTATTGATTTGTGTATATTGAGTGACCCTTGCATACCAGAGAAGCTCCACTTGATCCATGTTGTATAATCCCTTTTTTGTGTTCTTAAATTTGGTTTGCTAATATTTTGTTGAGAATTTTACATCTATATTTGTCAGGGATATTGACTTATAATTTTCTTTCTTCCCATTTTTTTGTAGAGTTCTTATCTGGCATAGTAACAGGTAATGCTAGCCTTGTGGAATGATATAGAAGTGTTTCCTCTTCTTCTATTTTTAAAAAGAGTTTGAGAAGGATTGTGTTAATTCTTTAAATATTTGGTAGAATTAGCCAATGAAGCCACCTGATCCTGAAGTTTTCTACATTGGGAGGTTTTTGTTTTTGTTTTTAAGATTTTATTTATTCATCTGAGAGAAAGAGAGAGAGAAAGCACAGAGGGAGAGGGAGAAAGAGAAGCAGATTCTCCACTGAGCAGAGAGCCTGATATGATCCCAGGACCCTGGAATCATGAGCAGATTTTTTATTTTTCTCATATCCAATCTTAGTAGACATATGTTTCTGTAATTTATCTATTTTTTTCTAGATTATATATTTTGTTGCCATACAATTATTCATAGCAGTCTCTTACAATTCCATGTATTTTTAATATCTGTTGTAATTTTCTTTCATTTATGATTTCATTTGAGTATTCTCTTTTTTTGTGATTAGCCTAGCTAAAGGTTTATCTTTTTGAAGGCCAGCTTTTAGTTTTGGTATTTCCTACTCTTTTTCTGGTGTCCATTTCATTTATTTCTGCTCTGATCTTTGTTATTGCTTTCTTCTCTTAACATAGGGCTGAATTTGCTCTTCATTTCCAGTTCCTTGAGGTGAAAAGTTAGGTTTTTTAGATGAGATCTTTCTAATTGCTTAATATATGCATTTATTGCATAAACATCCTTCTAAGAATTGATTTTGCAGCTTCCCAGAGGTTTTGGTATGTTGCATTTTCACTTTTATTTATTTTGAAATATTTTTTGACTTCCCTTTTGATAGCGTCTTTGGCCCGTGGTTATTCAGAAGTATGTTGTTTATTCAGAAGTAAGTTGGTTATTCAGAAGTAAGTTTCTACATATTTTTTTAGTTTCTACATATTTTCCACCTTTCCTCTTATAAATTCTAGGTTCAAAACATTCTAGTCAGAAAAGATACTTGGGATGAATTTAATTTCTTAAATTTGCTGAGTTATTTTGTGTCCTATTGTATGACTCACCTTGGAGAATGTTCCACGTGTACTTGAGAAGAATGTATATTCTACTGCTGTTGAATGGAATGTTCTATATATATTATGTCCATTTGGTCATAAGTACAGTTAATAGCAATGTCACCTTGTTGATTATTTACCTGGATGATCTATCCATTGCTGACAATGGAGTATTGAAGCCCCTACTACTATTGTATTGTTGTCCATTTCTCGCTTCAGATCTGTTAGTGTCTGCTGAATATACTTAGGTGCTCTGATAGGTGTGTTTATACCTATGATTTTTATATCTTTTTGATGAATTGATCTTTTTTCACTATGTGATGATTTTCTTTTTTCATATTGCATTCTTTTCTTTTTTTATTATTAACATATAATGTGTTATTTGTTTCAGCTGTACAGGTCTGTGATTCATCAGTCTTACTTACACAATACACAGTGCTCACTACAACACATACCCTCCCCAATGTCCATCACCCATCCCCCCAACCCCCTCACCTCCTTCCTCTCTAGCAACCCTTGGTCTGTTTTCTGAGATTAAGACTCTTTTTTTTAAAGATTTTATTTATTTATTTGTCAGACAGAGTGAACACAGGCAGATAGAGTGGCAGGCAGAGGCAGAGGGAGAAGCAGGCTCCCCGCTGAGCAAGGAGCCCCATGTGGGAATCGATCCCAGGACACTGGGATCATGACCTGAGCCGAAGGCAGCTGCTTAACCAACTGAGCCACCCAGGCCTCCCTGAGATTAAGACTCTTATGGTTTTTCTCCCTCTCTGGTTTCATCTTGTTCCTTTTTTCCCTCTCTTCCCCTATGATCCTCTGCCTTGTTTCTTAAATTCCACATATCAGTGAGATCATATGATAATTTTCTTTCTCTCATTGACTTAGTTTGCTTAGCATAATACCCTCTAGGTCCATCCACACCATTGCAAATGATAAGATTTGGGGGATTTGATGGCTGCATAGTATTCCATTGTATGTATATACCACATCTTTTTTATCCATTCATCCTTTGAGGGACATCTGAGCTCTTGTCATAGTTTGGCTATTGTGGACATTGCTGCTATAAACATTGGGGTTCAGGTGCTCCTTTGGATCACTACATTTGTATCTTTGGGGTAAAACCCAATAGTGCAATTGCTGGGTCATAGGGTAGCTCTATTTTCAACTTTTTGAGGAACCTCCATACTGTTTTCCAGAGTGGCCTTTCCAGCTTGCATTCCCAAGTAAAGTATTTTTTAATTGAGATATGTACATAGTTTTGTTAGACATACTGCTATTGTGCACTTAATAAACAACATTATAGTGTAAACATAGCTTTTATATGCATTGGGAAACCAAAACATTCATTTGACTCACTTTATTGAAATATTATTGGTATGTATATATACACAAGGAAACATTATTCAGCCACAAAAAAGAAGGAAATCCTGCCACTGATGACAAAGTTGGACTTTGAGGATATTTTCCTAAGTGAAATAAGTCAGAAAGAGAAAGAAAATCCTGTATGATCTCACTTATATGTGGAATCTGGTTTCAGAGGCTAGAAGGTGAAGTAATGAAATATGGTTTCAGAGGCTAGAAGGTGAAGTAATAGGAGTGATATTGTTTAAGAATACAAATTTACAACAAGTAAATAAATAAGTCCTGGAGATCCAATGCACAGAAGAGTGACTGTATACAATAGTACTATATTATTAACCTCAATCATGTTAACAGCCTAGATCTTAAGTATTCCCATCACAAAAAGAAAGGATAATTATACAATGTGACAGAGATGTAGCTAAGGCTATAATGCAATCATATTACACTATATAAATGTATCAAACTGAGACTGGTATACCTTGAACTTATACAATATTATATGTCAAATATATTTCAATTTTTTAAAATATCAATTTAAATTTTAAAAATATTTCAATATAAATCACTAATTTTTAGAATATTGTCTTGACATATTGTTTATTTTTGTGAATGGTTTGACATAAAGATCTGATTTTATATTTGACAAATGGATAGCCGGTTGTTCAATACCAGGAATAAATAAAGCACTCTTTCACTACTGGCTTTACATAATACATCTGCATATACACCGGTGTATTTCTTTTTTTGTTTGTTTGTTTAATTTTTATATAAACATATAATGTAACCCAACCACTCTCTCCAAACACCCCTTCCCCCCACCCCCGTTTGTTTTATGACATTAAGAGTCTCTTTTGGTTTGTCTCCCTCCCGATCCCACCTTGTTTCATTTCTAAACTCTTTTGTTCCTTTGAGCTTTCTGTCTCTTCTTGCACCAGTATTATCTATTCCATTTTAAAGTGGGCTAAAGATAAAAATTCATAAGTCACTGAAAAATAAATATAAACATATAAATGATGCTTGGATTCTCTAACAATTGCAGGCATGTGAATTAATGAATTATACTTTTAAATTTTTCCAGATTTATAATATTTAAAATATTAGTAACATCTCAGTTTGCAAAAGTATAAGGAAATAAATGACCTAATTGATGCTCAGTGATGGTATGAACTGGGAGCAACATTTTTGAAAGGAAATTTATCATTATATACTTATTTTTAAACCTTGAACTTCAGAAAAACGTGGTCTACAAAAAATGTTCCAGAAACAATATATGTAATAGCAAAAAATGGTAAATAACTAAATGTTAACAATAGTGGAAGATAAGGTAAATATGGCATAGTCTACCATGAACTATGCTGAGTAGGTAGTATTGAACACAAAGGGGAACTGTTGAATTGGACAAGGAAAAAGTATCGAGATTAGTTAGAAGAAATAAAATTATTGTTAGTCAACTCAGGAGAAAGAGTATAGGTTACCGTGACCGTGGGAGGGAACAGAGGGAACAGAGAAACAAAAGTGTGAACTCCATGATGTTTGTCATCTGGCCGCAGGACTAGGATAAGCCAGGAGTCAGTGGGAGTTCAGACAGGGAGAATTAAAATTTTAGTAAAGGCTCAGCTTCATGTACACCATTGCTTGTTGCTGTAGTAATGATACCTCCATTTTTTGTAAAGACATTGTAGTGAGAAAAATCACATGCAAATAAGGCAAGTGGTATCTAGAGATAATACAACTTGTGGTCTAGTTAGCTCTATTTTGATAGGAGGCCAAGGTCACAATTAGGTGGTAGTTTGAACCCCAGATAACAAATGAACAGTACCTATAACAGGGTTAAGCTGAACCTGTGCACAATAATGCACAGGTTCAGCTTAATGATTCCTATAATGATAAATGAACATAATTATTATTATTTTATAATTTAATTCTTTTTTTAAGATTGTATTTATTTATTTGACAGACAGAGATCACAAGTAGGCAGAGAGGCAGGCAGAGAGAGAGGAGGAAGCAGGCTCCCCGCCAAGCAGAGAGCCCGATGTGGGGCTCGATCCCAGGACCCTGGGATCATGACCCGAGCTGAAGGCAGAGGCTTTAACCCACTGAGCCACCCAGGCACCCCGATAAATGACCATAATTATTAATAACAATAAATGATAACATGACTGATAAACAATATGACTCCAGACCTACATTTGTTCTTTTAATTTAAAGCCATGATAGTCCACATCCAGTGACTGATCCCAGTGGAGGCATAAAGACCCAGCCTTTGTATCCTAACCGAGACAGGTCTGAGCGGTCATTGTGTCTTCAAACTCCCCCAACCGGGTTGGCTGAGGCTGCCTTGCAACTGGACTTCTCCCTCTGCCAGAGCGGCTCCTTTCTACTCAGTGGTCTAAAGTGTCCTCCCTTAATAAACTTCCTAGGTACTACTCTCCTCTTCAGAGTGTACTTCTTGGGAAATCCAAACTGTGACACTATTTAACTGAATTGTATGACTTCATTTATGATCACATACATCATTTTTCTGCCCTTTGACCTTAAGTCACACAGTTGTGAATCCTAGAAATAGAGTTTGGGATATGTAATAGCAACGACTCTGTTTCCTTCCTCTATTGTGTCTCTATTCCTCCTTTAAATTACAGGTATTTCCACATCTGTATATTCTCTGAGCTGCTCTTATAATAAACACACACATGCACCTGGTGTCATCAAGCTGAACTAAGTTAATAAAACAATCATAAATATATTTTACTAGTTTTCATGATTCCACAGTGGCTGTGTGCTTTTAAATATTCTTCATTTCTATTCAATAAAATTTGCATTAATCCTTCATAGTTCTTATATGAAGTTGGCTTGGTAGGGTTGACTGCTTTCTTTGTAATATTTGTAAGACCTATTTAAATACATTCCCTACTCTGCCCTTTAAGAAATATTGATGATAGTTCCTTACAAAGTTTCTTAACTTAGCTTATAATTAAGAATGAATAAATAAATAAATAAATACAAAACCCTCACTTGACAAATAACCATGATAAGGGCTCAAAGGGGTGAAATAAACCAGCCAAAGATAACACAACTAGTTAGGAACACAGGCAGAACAAGATCTTATCTAATGCTCTTCATTTATATTCCAATTTCCTTCTGCAAATCATTCACATGTAAATTACCTTATAAAAACATAGCATTTGGAGTCAGAGCACTCAGGTTCTTAGCCCAATTTCAATACTTATTGCTATACTATCTTGAGCAAAATGATTACTTCAAGTGGGGATAATGATAATGTACCTATTTTCTTCGCTTGTTATAAAAAACACCAGATATGAAAAATAGCATAAAAGATATTAATTTTTAAGATAAACTTTGTTATTAAAGAAGTAGTTTGAGGGATTTTTTTCCTTTATGTCATTTAAAAATGACAATATGTTTCTATAAATTTGACAAAAATATAAGAATTTTTTTTTGTTTTTTTAAGTTTTTATTTAAATTCCAGTTAGCTAACATACAGTGTAATATTAACTTCAGGTGTACAATATAGTGATTCAACACTTCCACACAAAACCCACTGTTCATCACAAGTGCACTCCTTAATCCCCATTAGCAATTTAACCCACGCCACCTCCCTCTTTCCTCATGGCAACCATCAGTTTGTTCTCCATGGTTAAGAGTCTCTTTCTTGGCTTGTCCCTCTCACTCTTTTTTTTTCTTTTCCTTTTGTTCATTTGTTTTGTTTCCTAAATTCCACATAAAAGTGAAATCATGGTATTTGCCCTTCTCTGACTTACTTCACTTAGCCTAATATCCTCTAGCTCCATCCACATTGTCACAAATGGCAAGATTTCATTTCTTTTCATGGTTGAGTACACACATATATATATATACACCAAAAGATCCTTATCCATTCATCAGTCAATGGACATGGGCTGTTTCCACAATTTGGTTATTGTAGATAATGTTGCTGTAAATGTCAGGGGTCATATTTCCCTTTGAATTAGTATTTTTGCATTTTTTTAAGATTTTTATTTAATTGAAAGAGAGAGACCACACAAGCAGGGAGGAGCAGAGCAGTAGGGAGAAAGAATCTGACATAGACTCCACACTGAGCATGGAACCCAATGTGGGGCTCAATCCCATGACCGTGAGATCATAACCTGAGCTGAAACCAAGAATCAGATGGCTAACCAACCGAACTACCCAGGCACTCCCATATTTTTTTTATTACTTGGGTAAATATCCAGTAGTGCACTTACTGGATCACAGAGTAGTTGTATTTTTAACTTTCTGAGGAAACTCCATACTGTTTTCTAGAGTGGCTGCACCAGTTTTCATTCCCACCAACAGTGAAAGAGGTTTTCTTTTTTCCACATCCTACCCAAAACCTGCTATTTTTTGTGTTGTTGACTTTAACCATTCTGATACATGTGTGGTGATATCTCATCATAATTTTGATTTGCATTTCCCTAATGACCAGTGATGTTGAGTATCGTTTCATGTGTCCATTGGTCATTTGTATGTCTTCTTTAGAATAATGTCTATTCATGTCTTCTGCCCATTTTTAAATTGGATTATTCATTTTTGGGGTGTTGAGTTTTAAAAGTTCTTTATGTATCTTGGATACTAACCCTTTATTATATATGTTATATGCAAATATCTCCTTATGTTCATAGTTCAATAATCCTCAGAATGACAATCCTTCTACGTAAAATATCATTTTAAAATTCCTCTACTGCAGCAGATTACAACTGAACTTATCCATACAAAAACCTAGTGACTTATGTTATACCCATATCTCTTTCTTAAAATAAAAATTTGGCATTATCCAGCTTAATCACTTACATTATACAAAAGAATTAACTCTGACTTTTTGATTATCCACAAAAATCAAATCCAATGTTTGGATGAAGATTTGTCACCATTGACAATATTTGTAAAAATGAACTTAAGGTTCTGAAGACAATATCTAAAAAAAAAAAGCACTAAATGTTTCAAGAGACTTCAGAGTTGTTAGAAAAAACTAATATTCAGTTGACATTTATTATTATTATGTTGGCCAATGTCTTTCAGAGGCACACTTCTCATTCCAGATATAGAAATGCTATTTGAGGGACACCTGGGTGGCTCAGTTGGTTAAGCAGCTGCCTTTGGCTCAGGTCATGATTCCAGCGTCCTGGGATCGAGTCCCACATCGGGCTCCTTGCTCGGCAGGGAGCCTGCTTCTCCCTCTGCCTCTGCCTACCACTCTGTCTGCCTGTGCCTGCTCTCTCTCTCTCTCTAACAAATAAATAAATAAAATCTTTTAAAAAAAAAAAAGAAATGCTATTTGATTCATTTAAAAATGAGACTCATCATTTTATAAAATGTGACTAAAAGTAAATTTAAAAGGTACATGTTACTCATCTTTGGTTCTAAAGTGAAGTCAAAATGAGTGCAGATGCATAATTCAGCTTATACAATAAGGAAATCATCCAGAAGCGGACAAAGCATAAGGGTCAGCAGGGTAGCACCCCTCTGTACAATCCAAGGTCGTCAATGAATAAAGCATTAAACATTTAATCCAGGAAGTTCTCTGTTTTCAAACTTTCCCCTTGATTTTGACCAGTCTTGCTGGTGCTATGTTTTTTTGGGTTAAGTCCTGCATAGATGTTCTTTACTGAGAGGGAAAAAAGGCTATAAGAGAACAAAATAACAGGATAGAGAATTGGAGAAGAGGAAACAGGAATACAAAAGAAGAGCTTTGTGTGCTATATTTCACTGATTGGATAACATCAGTGTATGTAGATGTTAGTCTTGAAACAAGTATGTTTTCATTGCATATAGCTTAGAAACCTATATTATTTGATAAGTTTATCGGGGGATTATTAAACTCTAGTTAATAATAATTAGAATATGTTATGTGTAATTCTTCCTAATACACCATTAATCTAACCTTGAGACTATAAATAAGAAGCTGAATGATGCATTCCATTAGCCAAAAAATTTATCACTAGTGTCTTTATTTAAAAAAAGAAGCCACATTTTCCTTCACTAACTGATTCAGATGAAGCAAAATTTGTTCTGCTTACCTAAAATATTGCTATCATACCTCTCAAAGAAAGCTAATTAAAGATTTTATATGCATGAGAGCACAAATGTGACCAAAAAATACAAAATTGACATTATAGAATTATAAACATGCCCAATGCAGTTTATAAACTGAGGTATTTTGAAGCACAGAGGTCTACAAATAATTTTCCAGCCAGATATTTGTCTTATTTACTAGTCCAAGGACACAATATCAGATTTTCTTGAGAGAATGATAAATAGCTTACTTGTGACAGCCTCTTTCCTTTAGGGTTTTAAAATAACGATGTGTGTATAGGATAGTTTCTACCCATGTACTGAGCACAAGACACACATAGAGTCTTATTTATGTTCAAGTTTCTAGTATTAGCAAGCAAGCTTTAATCATGGTGCAAAGACAAGAAATTTTTCATCTGAGTCACAATTTTAAATTCCATTGAGAACCTTAAGTAAAAAGTAGAATATTAAAATTGTTGACAATATTTACAATCCAGTCATTTTTCAAATAGTTTCTAACACAACAAAAGTGACTTTTTTTTGTATTTACCTTTGTTTTAAGGAATATGGACTTCCCTTTCCCACAGATAGCTTCATTTTTAAGAAACAATTATTTTATCTGTCACTCTTTTCCTTGCAATTATTTTAGGATAATCTGCATGTACTAAAAATTTTAAACTCTTCTTCTTCAATAGTTGTAATTGCAGCATGTATAATTCTTATCACTTAAGAAGGAATACTGATAGTTTTTATTAAAAAACAACAACAAAACAACCTTATTTGGGAAACAGGGAAACAGGATTCAAATAAAAACATAATAAGTTTGGTTAACTAAATTATTTGTCAGTTTGCCTTTCCACTTAGTTCAGAATCCCTTGAAGTTATTGGACTAATGTCACCAGTGGTTTAGAATTAAGAGTCCAGTGGTTTGAATTGTTCCTCTTTCTTATAACTAAAATGGTCCTTGTGAACCCTATTTTCCCTCACATTTATTGTCTATATGAAATAGCACTGCTGTCCTTACCATTATTCAAGCCAGACATTAGCCTCGAATTTCCCTCACATTTGTCCCCAAGTCCCTCTGTCTTTTAATCTCTCATAATAGTATCCAGTATGTTATTAAAAATAGAAAAGTGGAGGGGTACCTGGGTGGCTCAGTTAGCTGAGCATCTGATGCTTGATTTTGCCTCAGGTCATGATGGAGCCCCACATTGGGCTCCATGCTGGGTGTGGATCCTGCTTGAGATTCTCTCTCTCCCTCTGCCCTTCCTCACCTTCTCTCTATCCTTCTATTAAAAAAACAAAAGGGGGACACCTGGGTGGCTCAGTTGTTTAAGCGGCTGCCTTCGGCTCAGGTCATGATCCCAGCATCCTAGGATCGAGTCCCACATCGGGCTCCTTGCTCAGCAGGGAGCCTGCTTCTCCCTCTGCCTCTGCCTGCCTCTCTGTCTGCCTGTGCTTGTTCACTCTCTCTCTAACAAATAAATAAATAACATCTTTAAAAAAAAACAGACAAGTAGAGGCTAGATCAAAAAGAAGTTTGTAGAGATAAATCTTCATGACTTTGGCATAGAAAAAACAAAACAGCTAAAACTAGGAAAAGGGCAGAAAGGTGCTTGAGGGAGAAAGCACTGACTTAGAAAAAAACAATACAGTGCAGAATTATTAAAGGAAGGATGAGGTTTTAAGGAAAAGCTAATCAACAGCATCAAATATGGCCCCAAGCATAAGGAAAATAAATACACAAAAAATATTATTGCAATTATCAAGAAAATCACAAAATGTTTTGATAGAGATTAGTTTCTACGATATAATGGGAATATATGTCAGAATGCAGGGATTGAAAGAAAAGTAATTAGTAGGGAAATGGTGGAGATGGACATTAAGAACTCATCCATGGGGAAAAACAAAAGAAATACTTAGAATCTAGAAAGAGTATATGGGTAGGGGTGCCTGGGTGGCTCAGTGGGTTAAAGCCTCTGCCTTCAGCTCAGGTCATGATCTCAGGGTCCTGGGATCGAGTCCTGCATCGGGCTCTCTGCTCAGCAGGGAGCCTGCTTCCTCCTCTCTCTGCCTGCCTCTGTGCCTATTTGTGATCTCTGTCTGTCAAATAAATAAATAAAATCTTTAAAAAAAAGAAAAAAGAAAAAAAAGAGAGTATATGGGTAAAGATAGAAGTGTTATGATATTCATCTTTGTAAGGTGCGTAGGTGGCTCAGTCATTAAGCGTTTGCCTTCTGCTTAGGTCATGATCCCAGGGTCCTGGGATCCAGCCCACATTGGGCTCCCTGCTCAGAGGGAAGCCTGCCCTCCCCCGCCCGCTTGTGTTCCCTCTCTCACTGTGTCTCTCTGTGTCAAAAAATGAAATAAAATCTTTTTTAAAATTCAACCTTTTAAACTCTCTCATTATTTCCAATAACTAATCTATAGATTCTTTTGGTTTTCTATTAATACAATCATAAGCAACCCCCTTCTTTTTTCCAATGGAAGAGAGTCCAAAGCATATTCAGAAGTAGAAGGGGAAATGCTAATATTTTCCAGAAAGGTAGCTAAATAAGTGCACATTTGTTTATCTCCTTTTCTCAAAATGCATGGAAATTAACCAAAAGAAGAAGAAATCTATACTGAAACTAGGGAATGAACATAATTTCATATTGAAGATTCTGAAAAATATCTGCAGAATATAAGGGAATTTAAGCCAAGCAAAACTGCTGCAAGTTGGCAGCCATTTATTCTAATATTGACTTGAATGTTAATTTCAAAACATAAATGAGAGGGCTGGGCAGCATCATACTACCTTGGAGAAAAGACTGAAGCTCCCTCCAAAAGTGGAAAACACCCAGCGTAGGAACTACGAGTTACTACACACTAACAATATCAGGAGAGAGAACAAAAAGCAGGACCGTACACTAAATCATCTTTAAGTTTCTGACCCAAAGTTCTAATCAGCAACATTCATTGGAATTATTGTCCCTAATTGGAAGTAGGGGGGAGGAAGACCAATGTTTAAGAGGATATGTCTCAGATTTAGTGAGAGAGTATTTGGAGACAACATATAAGGCTAATGACGGTCCCTTATCCTACACGCCATATTTGAAGGGTGAAGAAATCACAAGTCTCGATATTTATTTCTCCAGCTCAAGTTCTAAGAGTACTACTAATACAGGTCCTAAGTAAATGGAGAGAAAGAAAAATCTATATTATTCTTGGGTGCAGTCTTGAATGGAATTTTCTTTTTTTCTTTCCCTTCTTCTCTTAAGATCTATTAAATACTTACTTAGTACTAGGCATTGTGTTAGGATCTAAGAATCCTCACAAAAAAAACAGGTCCTACTGGGAAAAATGTATATTAAAGTTATGTAAGAATACTGAGTGAAATAAAAGAGAAGTGCAGGATCCTATAGGAAGACCTAATAGATGGCTTTAATGCAGTCCAGAAGGTTTCAAATTAATAACAAGTACAAAACTCTAATAAGGGATCTATGAATTAAGGACATCAAAAAAGGGAATGGAAGAGACCATAATAATAATTTTCAAAAGCCAACGAATGCTAAGCTTTAGAAGAATTACCTCAAGTAAGAGAAGTAATTAGCAGAGTTGTAAGTCTTTCAGTGCATAAGCATTTTCTTGTGTTAAATTTGTAACTGTCTCCTGGGACATACTAGGCTCTAACTCTAGTTATTTGTCCATATACAAAGGAAGTAGTTGGGAAAGTACTGAGGAAAATTTACTTCATCTTGCAAAGTCATTTCTCCAGATAAAGAAATGTGTTAGTTTCTTAGAGTGACCATAACAAAGGACCACAGAGCAGGTGGACTAAATACAGAAATTTGTTGTCACAGTTCTGGAGGCTAAAAGTCAAAACACAAGGTGTTATCAGGGTTGGTTCCTCCTGAGGGCTGTGAAGGAAGGAACTGTCCTAGGCCTCTTTTCTTGGCTTGTCGATTACCATTTTCTCCCTATGTCTCTTCTCATTTATGCATACCTGTGTGCCCAAATTTTCCCTTTTTCTATGCACACCAGTTATATTGGATTACTGCCCACCCTAACGACGTCATTTTAACTTCACTACCTCTTTAAAGTCCTTATCTCAAAATAAGGTCACACTGAGGTACATGGGGTTAGGACTTCAACATGTAAATTTAAGGGGTGAGAGGAACACAATTCAACCCATAAGAATTTACAGTATCTTTTTAAAAGGAAGGTGCAGTTTGATTTGTCTTTGTCCTTGATTCACAACACAAAATTCCTAAAACCCTCAATTGCCTGAGTGACAAGAGTATCTTTTGGATGCTACTGAGATGATTGTTGGCAGATGGGTATGGGGGCAGGTGGGCAGCATCCCCCAGATAGCTTAAGGATGGAGTCTGGTTGCCAGAAAGACCAAGGCATGATTAGAGGACTGGATCCAACCCTATCCCCCAAACTCCAGTGAAGGGAGAGAGGAGAAATTGAGCTCATTCACCAATGGCCAATGATTTAATCAATTTTATCAAACACAGTAGAATCCCCTAAATGATGGCGTTTGAAGTATTTCCATGTCCTGAGAGGCTGGTATGCCCAGAAAGGACATGGAAAGTGAACACTCCTCCCTCTGACCTGGCCCTGTGTATCTCTTCCAATTGACTATTCCTGAGTTGTATCCTTTATAATAAACTAGTAAGTAAAGCCTTTTCCTGAGTTCTGTGAGTCATTTTAGGGAATTATTGAACCTGAGGGAGTGGGATTGTGAGAGCCACTAGATTTGTGGTCAGCTGGGCAGAGATGTGGGTAGCCTAGACACCCCATACATGGCTGGCTTCTGAAGAGGGGCAGTCTTGTGGGACTGAGTCTTTAACTTGTGGAGTCTGAAGCTAATCGCCGGTGCATAGGATCAGAAGTGAACTGAATTTCTGGAGAGCCAGTTGGTGTTGGAGAATTGGAAAATCAGGTGGTATTGATAAAGAGACCATGAATCTAATGTCAAGAGGATTAAAAGGAAGGAAGGGCTTCTGTGACAAGTAGGCGAGGCTCATTGTGTTAGAGTTCAGAGCACTCCATGGATTCTCTGAATCATTTCAAGTGTACTCATTTCAATTCAGTCTTGATTTTTTCCTAATTCTATGTTCTAACTTTTACTTACACAACTCAGTGCCTTTAACTGATCGAATAATTTGGCAAACCTAAATTTCAAAATTTGAGTTAGCTTTCAGCTATTTCAGCATTAGGTTTGCAGTATTAAAGGATTTTTTCTGTTCTCATGTTTTTAGAAAACAAAAGATAACATTGAAGGACCTACAGCACATAAACTAAAAATAAATGGAATTGAAAGGATTAGAAAGGATTGGTGATTTAAATTAGAGGATTCTATCATTTTAACAGAAAATCACAGAGAATCTACAGATAGGCTATTAGAAATAAAGAGAGTTTAACAAGGTAGATAGGTATAAGAGAATTATATAACAGTTATCTGTACTTCTTTATACCAGAAGACAGTCCAGATACAGACTCAGATAAACAGGGCATATAATATACGATAAAGGTAGATCTCAAATCGTGGGAGAAATATTATTTAATGATCGTGTTAACACAATGGTTAGTCATTCAGGAAAAAACATAAAAATCTGAATTTAACATAAGCCATTTCACATATACCAAAGATGGGATTTTTTTTCTTTTTATAAAGAAATTCATTTAATTCGTTACTTTACCACTATTGCATCAAACTTATACAGAGGTTTCCAGTTAGTCCCCTAAGAGAACTTCTTTTAAGATTTTATTTATTTATTTGAGAGAGAGGGAGAGAATGAGGGAGAGGGGCAGAGAGAGAGAAGCAGACTACTGGTTGAGCAGGGAGACCCATGCCAAGCTCGATCTCAGGACCCTGGGATCATGACCTGAGCCAAAGGCAGACACTTAAAAGGCTGAGCCATGCAGGCGTCCCCCTAAAAGAGAATTTAACACATTGCCATTTTACCGATGCCAAGCCCTGAAAAGTTTTGATTCAGTATTTGCAACTTATCTCTTATCAAATGTTACCACTATGTAGATTAGTCTCAAGAATTAACAGGATTCAGAAAGTGCAACAATTTCAGCGGATTAAATGAGTACCATCCATCATAAACTCTGTCTTGTTTGGGTTATTAGTGCACATGCCGGGAAGCTAGAAAGGAGTGGGAAAGTTAATGGACAGAATAGGTTCATATCTTGAGAACTGCGATGCATTTACATTGGAGGAGATTTAGGAGTGGGATGATGTAAGCTCTAGACCCGGATCCACCCTTCCCACATCCTCACTCTCTTCTACAATTCTTCACAGAATCTTACTTTTCTGGTCCTATTTCCAAGACTTTCAGAACACTTCTATGAAACTATAGAATGAGCCATAAGATGCCACTTGAAAAGAACAGTTGCTGTATCTGATACATTTTTCCTCTTTCTTTTGCTGAATGTAATTAACTGTCTCTTGCCTCACTTTCTGCTGACTGGGCCATGGAAACAAGACCTAGTACTTCAGTCCTAAGGACGATTGACTCAATATTACAAAGATGTAGACTGATTCCTTATTCAAATGGAAACTTCACAAATGTAGCATATTTGGATCTCCTCCTTCACCCGTGTGGATCTTTGTCCATTTACTGTCACCATGGGCCTTTAAAAATATAAGTTCAGCCTATCTCCTTCTCTTCCCAGTGGCTGCCTGGGTCCTGTGTATGTGGCTAAGTTCAGTATTCTGAATTTAAAAGTGCCATTAGGATAATAAATGACGCCCTTTTCTTTGAAATGTAGAGAAGTCCTTTTCTTTTAAAAGGCTGGTCAAAGTGCATGCACTTAATCTTCCCTGTCAACTAGTTTACAATCCAGGCCTCTCCACTTTGGATAATCTGTGCCGTGAATACCTCATGAGCACACTGTAATCATTTTGAAATGTTATCATTTTTTATGGAAGGGCCATAGCAAAAAATTGAGATAATATTAGCCTGCAGTGACCTTTGTCCTTGAGAACAAATTGCTCTAACAATACCAATTTCTATATTTTTAAAGAATTAGTGCTATGTAAGCTGATGCAAGTGATGCTGGAGTGACAGCAGGTTTGCTTTGTGAAGAAAACTGAGGGGCTGTTTACTTCCATGTGAGAGCTTCTACAAAAAGGACGAAGGAGGAGGAGGAGGCGGATTGGGGGGGAAGAGAAGAAGAAGAAGGAGAAGGAGAAGGAGAAAAGAAGAAGGAGGAGGGGGAGAAGAAATTGAGAGATGGGATTCCTGACCAGAGATGGACAGGATGACCTCTTTCAGGTCCATGGTATCTTCTGGTCCATCTAAATTAATGCAGAACTGAGGCCATGTGTTCTGGGAGGAAGGTGAAGCCTTGCTGTCCCAATTGACTTATGTTACTAGTGACTTCTCCTTGAATTCAACTTTGATTTAACTTGATGCTGGTCATCATTCTTTCCTGGGACCAACATTCCTTACCTCCTCCACTTCTGCTAGTCTTTCCTATTCAGTCTTCACTCTGGAGAATGTGTGTACAAAACACTGTGCCTGATGCTTAACTTTGCTTTCCCTCCACCATTCTGTTCTGCTTTAACCAACTCAAGAGCCCAAATGGCTCCCTTAGAGAGATTTGTCCTTTTTCCTCCTAGCATATCAGACAGTTTCCAAGTACCTCATCTACACAGAGTGCCACCTTAATACTATAAACTCTGGCAGAGATATGAAAACCCAAAGTCAGAATTTTTCATAGGAGAAGACAGACCACAACCCCAAAATCGGCATTTTTTTTTCTGGCTTTTTCGTATTGGGCACCCCTGATGATAGTCCAGATATACAGCTTCTATCATTCACTGGAGCCAAAAACTTCTAAAAAAATTGAGCGTCTAACTCTTAGTTTCAGCTCAGCTCCAGATCTTAGGGTTGTAAGATCAAGTCCCGCATCAGGCTCCATGTTCAGCACAGAGTCCGTTTAAGATTCTGCCCCACCTTTTCCCCCTCTCCTCTGCTCACACACAAGTGCTCTCTCTCTTTCCCACAAATAGATAAATAAATAAAATCTCTTTTAAAAACCTGAAATGTAAAAGTATTACAAGAAATAAACTGTTAAATACTTTTATAAAGTTGGAGCAGAGAAAAGTTTTATAGACACAGCAGGAAACCCAGAAACCACAAGGGAATTTGACCAAATAATTTGAAGCTTCTTTATAGCACAACAAACAAAAACCTTCCATAAAGTTAAAAGAGAAAAGGCAACCTGGAAAGTAATGTGTTATAGCTTGTGGTGTGCCTTTGGTTTTCAGTGAGGCATGTTTGAATGCCAGCTCTAAAACTAAGTGTATGAGTTTGGGTAAATTCCTTAATCTCTCTGAACTCCAGTCTTCTTTGTGTACAAAGTGAGAAAAATACCAATATTTCATAAGACTGATGTGAAGTTTAAATGGGGGTAATGTATATAAAGTATTTAGCATGGAGCCTAGCATAAGCATTCAATAAATGCAGGAATAAAGATCTATAATATTTGACAAAAGCAGTTATTACAAATTAATAAGAAAAAACAAAGCATGTTTTAAAAAGTACAAAGTATGTGAACAGGAAGCTTGCATAAGTAGAAATAACAATGGTAAATAATCACATGATTGTTACTACTAATAGAAAGGCAAAATAAAAGAAAGATATAATTATACTGTTTGGGGCGGGAGGTGGAATAGTTTCCTTTGACCTTCTTATGCTCTCTGGCTGGATCTGAAAATTAAATTGGCAAAGACAGATTACCAGGAGAAAAACATGCAAATTTATTTAATAGAAATTCTATGTGACTTGGGAGCCACAAAAGGAAATGAGAACCCAAAGGAATGGTTAAGCCTGTGTAGTTTTATGCTAGGTTTGATGAAGAGTGGAGAGTCGTGAGAAGATATGATAGGGTAAAGATAGTAAATACAGTAAACTGAGGGAAAATTAGCAAGGTCTGTTTGTTCTTGGCATCCCCTTGTCTTCAGAGGTGAAAATTCTCTCCTCCAGGTAAGGCAAGGGTACTCCTCAAATAAGGGTTGTATGATTGCCCGCTCCCGCTGAGCAGGGAGCCTGACACAGGGCTCTGTCCCAGGACCCTGGGATCATGACCTGAGCCAAACACAGACACTTAACTGATTGTGTCTCCCAGATGCCCCTGACCTGAAAGTCATTTTAAATGGGTACTAAGGAGGGGGCACCTGGGTGGCTCAGTGGGTTAAAGCCTCTGCCTTCGGCTGGGGTCATGATCTCAAGGGCCTGGGATGGAGTCCCGCATGGGGCTCTCTGCTCAGCAGGGAGCCTGCTTCCTCCTCTCTCTCTGCCTGCTTCTCTGCCTACTTGTGATCTCTGTCTGTCAAATAAATAAATAAAATCTTTTAAAAAAAAATGGGTACTAAGGAGGACACATGTTGTAATGAGCACTGGGTGTTATACACAAACAATGAATCACGGAATACTGCACCAAAAACTAATAATGTGCTGTATGGTGACTAACGTAGCATAATAAAATAAAAAAAAATAATAATAATAATGAACACTTGAAAATAAAACTCCAGCCAAGCTGTCTGCATACCAATAGTTAGTATAAACAAATTATATTTTTCATGTACTCATTGAGAAATGTAGTATAAATTAATCACTACTTTAACTTTCAAAAATAAAGCTGCACAACTTTTTAATGTAATTTATATGTGCTTTAGTTTGAGGAGGAGGTCCTTCTCTTGCTCCTGCATCTTAGTTGAGATTAGCTCATGAGTGTCCATTCGGACAAGTTTGTGCAAACGCTTTGCCATGCTCTGAAAAGTGCTAGATTGTAGGTGTCATTAGATGAGGCTTCGGTTGAGTGGCAACGGACATACAAATTGTTCCCAGGAAAAGGGATTTTACTGATACTTGCTCCGTATCAGTAAAAGCGCATATGTTTATTATAACACTCTGCCATGTAGCGCTACATCTGAAAAACCAGACACTATATTAGAACCCAACAGTCTTTCGGGCTGCAGTACTGCGTCTGCACACGTGTGTGTGATTACTGCCCCAAGCTCCTGTTTAGTCTGGCCCCTGACGCAGTCTCTCCCTTCACACACACTACCTCCAAACTCAGCTGACACTGAGTCCGGACCATTAACATAACATAGGCCATACCCTGTTTGATTTGCCAATCCAAGTCGCTTATTCTTAATCTTAAAACACGCTTCATTTTATAAAAGCATTCAAGGGAATAAATGCACGGAAATGGAACTTGCCCAAGAGTTTCATACGCGGGCAGATACAAAAGACATTTGTGTAGTAATCCAGGAATCAGATTACTCTACTTGTCATCATTTTTTTTTTCAAGAATGGTAGAAGGAACGGGTGTAACCATGGAAATGTTCCTTCCAAAAACACAAATCTTAAACAAAACCTCAAAGCCTAGGAACCTCAAGGAAACCAAGAGCCCTAGACTTTTCAACAGAGAATTCAACATTACCATGACACAGAGTAGCTAAAAAGAAATGCTTTCCAAAACAGAAAGAAAACACTACAAAGACAAGGCCCTTTGCTTTTACTCCAGGCAAGATGGCTTTTATTTTGTAAAACAAAACACTTGTCAGCAACTACAGAAATAAAATACGTGTCTAAAATTTTCCTAAGAAGAACTATTATTCAGTAGCTAGATTCAGCCACTTTCCTTAGATAATTATGGTACGGCATCTTAATCCTAAAGTAAGGCAGGATATTCCTCATATCCTGCTTGAAATGGGGGTAGTCTTTGGGGGAACACGGATCCTTCTTGGCCTAAACTTAATCGAAAGCAACTGGAATGTGTACAAATTTGTATATAAAGATGATAAACACTTGCTTGCCAAAGTGGCTGCAGTATAAACTAGCAACACTGAAATAATTCATTAATTCAGTATTTATTATGCACCTATTGTTTAGTAAGTATGGTCAAGTGCTAGGCAAATAGCTGCCAAGAAAAGTAGACAATATCTCTAATTTTATAGAACTTACATCAAAATTTAGTGAGCCATTATTAAATAAAGTAAAAGTGTTATTATACACAGTCTTAAGCAATGAGAAGAAAATAAAACGGTAATTTGATGAAGAGGATTTCTGGATTAGGGGTGGGAGGCTACTTGAAACTGAGAAGTCTTCGAAGGTGACCTTTGAGCTAAGATTTGAAAGCCAGAAGACTGACCTTGCACAGACCTGGAAAAGAGAGTTGGAAGCAGAGGAACAGCACACAGAATGGTTGTGAGACAGGAGGAAGCTTGGAGGATTATCATAAAAGGAAAGAGGGTGTTCCTGGAGCTTAAAGAGCATAAAAAATTTTAGAGAAGGCCAGATCCTGTAGTGTCTATAGACCAGACAGGTGGATTTTGGCTCTGGTTAATGTTCTAAAACATCTCTCTGCTGCTTTGGGAGAAAAAGAATAGAAACAGAGAGACTAGGTAAGACATTTTTGGTGGCTTAAACTACAGTGGTAGAAATGGAAATGAAAATAAGAAGAAATCATACGGTATACAAATATTTTATGGTAAAGTCTGTAGGCAAGCACTTGCCTTCCTCTCACCTAAATTAATTAATGGAGGGAAAGAACATCATTGCAGGAGTAGAAGCAGGCTGACCTAGACATTACAGTTATTTTAAACTGTGGTGGCAACAGATCTCACCATGTAAGAATTAAAGAAAAATTATCCTCCTGGGGCCAAAAAGACACAATTTGGAAATTTGCAGTAAAAAGTTCACCACCAGGGGCACCTGGGTGTTCAACTTTTGAACTTTTGATTTCAGCTCAGGTCTTGATCTAAGGGTCATAAGTTCAAGCCCAACACTGGGCTCCATGCTGGGTATGGAGTCTACTTAAAAAAAAAAAGTTCACAGACATTTCGTAAATATTTTAAAAGCAACCAGACCAAACAAACAAACAAACAAACAAAAAAAGAACACATTCTGAAGATTTAGGTAAATAAAATTTTGCAGGTTTCTTTCTTTCCTTAATAAGTCTTAGAGCTAAGCTGCTTATTTAAAATGGGTGAAAGCTGGTAGTCAGAATGAATACAAATGTAGAAGGTTAGATTATAAAAATTTAACCATATAATGTGAGGTATGAAATTCTAGTTGAGACTGGGAAAATATGAAAATATGAAAAATGTATCAGAAAATATGAAAAATGTGTCATAAAAACATATCAGAAAGACAGAAAAACACATATGGGTGTATTAGGAAGAGGTAAGTGAGGAAAGAAAAGAAAGAAGTATAAGACAAAGCCTTACTGGAGGATGCAGTGTGTAATACACTATTACAGTAAAAAAATTTCATAATTAAAGAGAAATTCATTGAATGTCTGAAATATAAAGTGACATAGAAACAGTGAATTCCACCCAAATGCCCCAGTTTCTGCTCTACCAAGAGGAAAATAAACTATATGTTCTGGTACAGACTGTATTTTATATGTCCAAACCACAGCTCCAAAAAGTGATATATTATTACACTAATGGTGGTGATAATTTCTGAGAACAATTTCCCATGAAAACACATGGATTCCTCAAGATATCATAAAATTTCAGAGAAGTCAGAAGAGACCTTATATATTATATTTAACAGAAAAATACTTTCTGATAAACAGATGAAATTTCACCAAAAACACAGTGAATTGGGATCAATTCAGGGATGATATCCAAAACCACTGGTATGGGACTGACCATGCAGAAAACAGGCTGGCCACAGTGCTAGAGCAGGATCCAGGAGGCCCACTGACATAGGCTGGGCAAGAAGAGAAGGAGGAAAGGAAAAGCTCTCCATTTTCAGCACTTTCCCTGAGTGACTTGTTTGCATCTACATGTACTATGAATCTTCACGCTGCCACCTCACCACCACACTACAAGGAAGTTCTGAGACAAATCTGAAGTTTATCTGCAAGTGCATTGCCCACAGTTATTTATATCCTGTTGCTTTTCAAAAATGTGAGTGACTCTAATATAATAAATATCAAGTATTTATTATTATTATTTATTATTATTATTATGTATTTAGTTTAAAAAAATATAAGTATGGATTTCATAATTTATTCACTTCACAAATATTTACTAAGTATCTACTATGTGCCAGATATACTTGAAGGCCCCAGAAATACATAAATAAAATACATAATTCCTCCCATGTGTGAAGGGCAGGATAGGTATAGGCAGACAGACAGGCTAAAAATAATTGTCTTTCCAGGGTACTGACAAACAAGAGACAGAGGTACTGCTTGGTAACACCTGAGCACTTCCTTTGATTGAGAAATGGATGGCTTTTCTATTCTGAATATGGCTTGAAAACTACAGAAGCCCTGAACCTCTGATAATACTTATTAAAGACACAGCTTGTCTAAATTCTTGCTAAATAGTGCTATAAGTCCCAAGAATAAAATATTTTGCAAACTTTCATGATAAAGACACTTAACAAAGTAGGACTAGAAGGAATTTTTTCCACCTAACAAAGGTCATAAATGGAAAACCCAAAGCTAACAAATCAAGTAAAAACAATTAATGGTGCAAAACTGAGAGCTTTGGAACACGGCAGGGATGTCCGCTATCACCACTGCTATTCAACATAGTACTAGATGTCCTAGCCTCAGCAATCAGACAACAAAAAGAAATTAAAGGCATCCAAATTGGCAAAAAAGAAGTCAAACTATCACTCTTTGCAGATGATATGATACTATATGTGGAAAACCCAAAAGGCTCCACTACAAAACTGCTAGAGCTTGTACAGGAATTCAGTAAAGTGTCAGGATATAAAAATCAATGCACAGAAATCAGTTGCATTTCTTTACACCAACAACAAGACAGAAGAAAGAGAAATTAAGGAGTCAATCCCATTTACAATTACACCCAAAACCATAAGATACCGAGGAATAAACCTAACCAAAGAGGCAAAGAATCTATACTCAGAGAACTATAAAGTACTCATGAAAGAAATTGAGGAAGATATAAAGAAATGGAAAAATGTGCCATGCTCATGGATTGGAAGAATAAATATTGTGAAAATGTCTATGCTACCTAAAGCTATCTACACATTTAATGCAATGCCTATCAAAATCCCATCCAATTTTTTCAAAGAAATGGAACAAATAATCCTAAAATTTATATGGAACCAGAAAAGACCTCGAATAGCCAAAGGAATATTGAAAAAGAAAGCCCAAGTTGGTGGCATCACAATTCCCGACTTCAAGCTCTACTACAAAGCTCTCATCATCCAGACAGTATGGTACTGGCACAAAAACAGACACATAGATCAATGGAACAGAATAGAGAGCCCAGAAATAGACCCTCAACTCTATGGTCAACTAATCTTCGACAGAGCAGGGAAGAATATCCAATGGAAAAAAGACAGCCTCTTCAACAAATGGTGCTGGGAAAATTGGACAGCCACATGCAGAAAAATGAAATTGGACCATTTCCTTACACCACACATGAAAATAGACTCAAAATGGATGAAGGACCTCAACGTGAGAAAGGAATCCATCAAAATCCTTGAGGAGAACACAGGCAGCAACCTCTTCGACCTCAGCC
>RCUC01132136.1:0-50067 GCA_003697995.1 Taxidea taxus jeffersonii | reverse complement strand
AGTTATAACAAATGAAAACACTAACCGGACTGAAAAATCAGTAACTCTTCATGGCTCTCTAAGAGACGACAGGACGTGGCAAACAAATCACCTGCCCCCAGCACTGGAGAGACAAATGCAGGAAGACCCAGAAGTTAACGACTTACTGCAGTAGAGACTCTAGCAGAAAACTCCACTGAAGAACTAGTGTAGGAAAACCCTAAACGTAGTCACTCAGTTCCCACAGGCTCAACACAAACAACTGTGAGAGGTAAAAACTCCAGGGAAGAAGAGTCATAAAATGGCCCCCACCAGATATACCTCCAGGAGCTTGACCAGGTTTTCTCAATAAGTAATGTGTTTTGTGTTTTGGGCAGGGGCCGGGGAAAATTTGAAGTTGGTAAATGTAGATAATTATTCAGGACGAAATGCTCAGTATTTTGGAAGTTATTATACTATTCCTTCTACTTTAGTAAATATTTGAAATTTTCCACAGTAACAAAAACAATGATAGAAAGTTTAAAAAATTTTTGAAAAGAAAAAGAACCAGAACAAACTGCTTTCCCCTTAACAAAGCCTGCCCTCAAGGGAAACTACTTAACCAGAGTCTAACCTGCTGGGATGTTAGGAGATCCAGCCCACCTGCTGAAAGAAAAATAACCAAGTCCAGCCAGTCTAATTTTCTATGGGAAAGAAGGGAAATCACCAAGTATAGACCATTCTAGCCATCCTATACCACCTAAAGGAAAGGAAAAGCATAGAAAATAAAACTGAGAAATTCTTATGAAGTTCATAGTTCAGAAGAGACATCCATTAACTAAAAGACTCACGAGAATATCTTGAGGCTTAATCATAGGACTATAGAATGCTTCGCCTCTCCTCATACTGTGACACTAAAGGTCTATTTTTTTTTTAAAGATTTTATTTATTTATTTGACACAGAGAGAGTATACAAGCAGGCAGAGCAGCAAGCAGAGGGTGAGGGAGAAGCAGGCTTCTCAAGGAGCAGGAAGCCCCATGCAGGGGCTCGATCCCAGGACCCTGGCATCATGACCTAAGCCAAAGGCACCCACTTAACCAACTGGACCACCCAGGTGCCCTGCAAAAGTCTATCTATAGCTGGTCCATATACCCAGTACATCATGTCTGGCTATTGGGAAAAAACAAAACATACCAAAAGGGCAAAGAACACAATTTGAAGAGACAGAGCAAGCAACTGTAACAGACATGGTAAGGATATTGGAATTATCAGGCCAGGAATTTAAAACAACTAATATTCTAAGGGTTATGATGGATGGAGGAGATAACACACAAGAATACATGGGCCATGTGAGTAGAGAAATAGAAATCCTAAGAACCCAAAAGAAATGCTAGAGACAGAACACACTGTGATAGAAATGAAGAACACCTTTGAGGGGCTTGTTAGTAGACTAGACACAGCTGAGGAAAAAAACTCTGTCCTTGAGAATTCTCAACAGGAGCCTCCAAACCTGGGGAGGGGGGAAACACCTCAAAACAGACACAATACAATCAGTAGCAATAGCATCAATGTAGCTCAGGATTGCCCACTAATAAATTCTCTAACTTCCACAAATTTGATGAAAAAGTTGTCTTCAACATACATCTGAAAAGGAAAGCTATTCAATTTGTTAATTTCCAAGATGTTTTATTTCTTTTATTAAAACTGAATACTGAAATGCAACAGATTCAAACATAAAACAATCTTTTTTATCTTAAAGATAGTGGTAAATTACAAAAAAGAAAAAGAAAAAAAAAACAAAGAAAACAGGAACTATTGGCCAATGGTGCATATTTACTACATAATAACTTCATATTTTCAGTGGCACTAAAATTCCGGATAACCATTAAAAAGAAAAAATATATATATATGTGTGTGTGTGTGTGTGTGTGTTTGTTGTTTTAAAGATTTTATTTATTGGACAGAGAGAGAGACAGCAAAAGAAGGAATACAAGCCAAAGGAATGGGAGAGGGAGAAGCAGCCCTCCTGCTGAGTATGGGGCCCAATGCAGGGCTCCATCCCAGAATCCTGGGATCATGACCTGAGCAGAAGACAACCGCTCAATCGACTGAGCCACCCGGGTGCCCCTGTGTGTGGTTTTATGTTGGTAGATAAAACATGCTAATTTACTGGTTATGTTCAAAGGATGGAAAAATAAGTGAAGAGTTTGGAATTGTGAAGAGATATTTCTAGTTTAAATTGAAAAATAACTATAAAAGAAATTTTCATAGAAATATATAAAATATAAGATATTAAAATAATCTATTTCAAAGAAGAGATTCTTAAAATGGAATGAAAAAGAAAACCTGTCATATACAGAATATAATAAATATATTTAAGGTAAAATATTTTCAAAATTTTAAAATCAAAGGAATGTAAAAATATTTATTAACCAAATGAGAGGTGAATGGGGAAGACATTTGATTATCTAATACAAAATAGAATTAAGACATAAATCGTGACATTCAGTACTGCTTAATATTAAGTGCAAAGAGAGGCTTGACCAAATTATATAGTATGTAAATTATATCTTAATAAAACTGTTTTTTAAAAAAAGGTTTCTTTTTGGCATGACCATTAAAGGTAGCAAAGAAGAGCATTGCCTGACATCCAAGCACAGGCTGGGAATTGAAAGCCCACATCAATGTATCACACCGTTTCTGTTTCTTCTCCCCATTCTTTTTTTTTTCTCTTTTTTAAGATTTTATATATTTATTTTAGAAAGAGATAGAGAGCACACAAGTGGGGAGAGTAGCAGGGGGAGAGGGTTAGAGAGAATTCCAAACTGAGTATGGAGCCTGACTCGGGGCTCCCTCCCAAGACTCTGAGATCATGACCAGAGCCAAAATCAAGAGTCACATGCTTAACCCATTGAGCCACCAAGGTGCCCCCCCCCTCCATTTTTCTTAAGCATCACGGACTTCTATTTCTCTAGCTTAGATTAAATGGGGAAGGATTTATGGTGCTTTTGAAGAGAGGCAGCCACCTGAGCTGGGATTCATTACCATTGTGATCTGGTGATTCTGTATCAACAGTATTTAAGAATAACAGTGCCAATTTCATTCTGATTTTCATCCTGTTCTTTATCCACCACCTGAACAGTTGACTCACCTAAACCATTTTTTTTTCCATTTCTCTCATTATCATTTTTATGTTTCTGTTAGCCTTCTTTGTTCTTTGGAATGGCTTCTCATTACTAAAGCAATACATGGTAGATATGGTAGCTAGAGGTTGTTTCCTATGTGGTTTATCGCCCTCTGAACATGAGGCTGAAATAAAGTGGCCCAGGCAGAAGGAACTGCTGGTATATGCTGTTTGGACCAGAGGCACATCGCTCTGGCTGGGTGATTGCTTGTCATCATAAAACCAATCTCACCTTGCTTGTACATGTAACATTTTAAGGGCTTCAGGAGATAGTTCATTATTTAAAGAAGGCAAGACAATCAAGTGGTAAAATTTGCAGCATAAACTTGCTCAATTCGTGACTTCATTTGTTCCAAATTGGTCAATTCAATTACATCTAAATTCTGGAGAATTTTCTGTATGTTGAATTCTTTTTTTTTTTTTTAAGATTTTATTTATTTATCTGACAGAGAGAGAGAGATCACAAGTAGGCAGAGATGCAGGCAGAGAGAGGGGGGAAGCAGGCTCCTCGCTGAGCAGAGAGCCTGATGCAGGGCTCCATCCCAAGACCCTGGGATCATGACCTGAGCTGAAGGCAAAGTCTTTAACCCACTGAGCCACCCAGGCACCCCTGTGTGTTGAATTCTGCTAGGACTCTGCCTGAATAGTCCATTCTGTTCAATTATGTCTACCATGAAATTGTAAGTCTCCCTATCATTTAACTAACAAATCTGAGAGAGTGAAGATTTATCAGAGACTTGCTAATATTTTCATACAAAGTGTCACACTCCTTTGAACTATATTCACAGGCTTCTGTGGTCCCTTCTCTCCTGTGTCATATGCCTGGGAGTATGGCTAGTGACTAATGACCATAGCTGAATAAAATCATAAATGATGACAGTATTTCTCAAATTCCCAGCAGAACCTTTCTTGTACAATAACACTTTTTCCAATTGTCTGTTTTACCTACTATGATCGACTCTTTTCTTCTGTTTTCAGCAATTCTACTTACACTAAAAATCAGTTGAGTACTAACCCAATTATAGTCCTTCTTGGTCTCCTCCCCTCAGTTGTCCTTTCCTAATGAATTTATTTTGCCATCTCAAAAGGAGTCAAAACTTTTCATAAGTAATAAGCAAACATGCAAAAATGCAACAAACAAACTTCTACCACAGAAATTTTGCTGCTTCTTACTGAGAGTGGGTCAGCAACTGTCCCAGCATTGAAACCTGAGCTCTTTCTTCCCTCCTCCTTGCCTTAACCACAAAGTACCCTTGCCATATTGAGTTGTAGGTCTGAAAGTCAATCATTCCTCTTCAAGATCCCAGCCTGTAAGGTCTATAGTGATTAAATAACAGCAGTGGTCTTGGGTTCTGATTGATAATTAAACTCATAAAGCACAATAGCCTTCACAAAGCAGTAAGTTCTCATGAAGGTTAAAGACCAGGGAACAACAAGCACAGTGGCCAAAGAACAATTGTCTCTTGACTCTCAGAATCAGCTTCTGAATATTCCCTAAATTCCATATAAAAATTATGGCTGAGATCTGGAGATATTGGAGAGAAATAGGGAAAGAGAGAGAGCGAGCACACAAGCCAGGGAAGAGGGAGAGAAAAATGAACAAGCAGACTCCCTGCTTAGCAGGGAGCCTAACTCAGGGCTCCATCCCAGGACCCTGGGATCATGACCTGAGTGGAAGGCAGATGCTTAACTGACTGAGCCACCCAGGCACCCCTGATATTGGATTAAGTAACATGGAGGCTGACTGGTTGGTTACTCTGACAAAAAAAGTTATGGTGTTATCATGTGGTGAAAATCTGATTAGAGAGGGTTAATGAGAAACAGAGGAGGCTGTATAGGCAGAAAGGATAGATAACACTCTCAATGAGATGTACAACAGGGGAATGGGCAGAGACTTGAAGCAAAGGTCAAGTCAAAAACGGCTTTGAGGGGCGCCTGGGTGGCTCAGTGGGTTAAAGCCTCTGCCTTCGGCTCAGGTCATGATCTCAGGGTCCTGGGATCTAGCCCCACATTGGGCTCTCTGCTCAGCGGGGAGCCTGCTTCCCTCTCACTCTCTGCCTACTTGTGATCTCTGTCTCTGTTAAATAAATAAATGAATAAAATATTTTTTTTAAAAAACGGCTTTGAAACAGAAGCATTTGCTGATGGTAATAAACCAGCAGAGTAGGAAAAATAAAACATGCAGAAGGAAGAGGGAAGCATCGCTGGAATGATTTACTTGTGTAGGCAAGAAGTGAGTACTGCACATTGTTGGAGTACTCAGAATATTTCCAGATTGTTCTCGTGTGTCATTATGTTACTTACTGTCATTTCAGGCTTCAGAAGAGATAAATAAATGTTAGCAACTCTTTGTTTCATTGCTAGTATTTTTGGTTCCTTTTTGAACATTTAGTATTATAATTTCTTGTTGAAATGCTTTAGGGTGAATTTTATTTTATTTTTTTAAAGATTTTATTTATTTATTTGACAGACAGGATCACAGTAGGCAGAGAGGCAGGCAGAGAGAGGGGGAAGCAGGCTCCCTGCTGAGCATAGAGCCTGACGTGGGGCTCGATCCCAGGACCCCAGGCAGAGGCTTTAACCCACTGAGCCACTCAGGCACCCCTAGGGTGAATTTTAATTCAGAGAAATAGGGGAAATCCACTAATCATGTCCCTCTTCCATTGTCCTGTGAAGAAATGTTTCCCAAGATTTTAACTGCCCAGAGAAAACTACGAAATCAACATCAGTGTAAAGGATCCATGCATAGCTGAGATTTTCTAGGCACTTGGGCAGGAAAAAAAATTGTAGCTCACACAACAATGGCACTGTAATCAGTGATTTCTGCTGAACTCTTTGCAGAGTATTCACTGGAAATCCAAGTGGGTTTAATATGCAGGAGACAGATCCAGTCAGACAAAGAAGGGGAAGGCTTTGCAAATAGGAGGAATGCTCTTCTCTGCTCTGGTTTGTAGTCACCACTATACTGATTGTGTTGATGGAGTTTTATTTCTCCCATTTGTTCTTGCCTTTGTTGTTGATGACATTAATATATTTTTAGGAGCCAAGCATCCAGGGATAACCAGAGAGATGTAGCTCATATCATGCATTACTAGGATGACAGCAGAGATATTATTAGCTGAAAATCTGCTCTCTCAGTACAAGACCAATGGTGGGGGACATTAAGGAGGGCATATATTGATTGCATGGAGCACTGGCATATATTGATTGCATGGGTATGGTGCATAAACAGTGACTCTTGGAACACTGAAAAAAAATTAAATTAAATTAAAGTGTTGGGGGCACCTGGGTGGCTCAGTGGGTTAAGCCTCTACCTTCGGCCCAAGTCATGATCTCAGGGTCCTGGGATCAAGCCCTGCATCAGGCTCTCTGCTCAGTGAGGAACCTGCTTCCCCCTCTCTCTCTCTGCCTGTCTCTCTGGCTACTTGTGATCTCTCTCTCTGTAAAATAAATAAATACGATCTTTAAAAAAATTAAGATATTAAATAAATAAATATTAAATAAATAAACATTTTTAAAAGGTTAAAAAATAAAAATAAAAAATAAAGCAATGCCAAACAAAACAAAACAAAACATGGAAGACATTCTTTTCTTTTTCTATTATTTGCTTACCAGCAATCTTATTCTTGCCTCTAATCAGATTTCTTTAAGTCCAGAGCTATTTAAACATAGCTGTATTTTGGGGCGCCTGGGTGGCTCAGTGGGTTAAAGACTTTGCCTTCAGCTCAGGTCGTGACCCCAGGGTCATGGGATCCAGCCCCATGTCGGCTCTCTGCTCAGCGGGGATCCTGCTTCCCTTCCTCTCTCTCCGTCTGCCTCTCTGCCTACTTGTGATCTCTCTCTGTCAAATGAATAAATAAAAATCTTTTTAAAAACCCATAGCTGTATTTCTTATCCTGGACACTCAAATTTGGCCTCTTTTGTTTTTAAACCACTATATGGGAGTAAATAAATGACTGAGAGTTTTACTGATTTTAAGTTAGAGCATAAGCAATCTGGCCACAGCTACCAGCATCTCATATTTAAGGGAAGGATTTGACTCCAGCATTATGTTCTTTTTTTTTTTTTTTTAAGATTTTTTATTTATTTATTTGAGAGAGAGAGAGAGAGAGAGCATGAGAGGGGAGAAGGTCAGAAGGAGAAGCAGACTCCCCATGGAGCTGGGAGCCCGATGTGGGACTCAAATCCTGGGACTCCAGGATCATGACCTGAGCCGAAGGCAGTCGCTTAACCAACTGAGCCACCCAGGCGCCCCCAGCATTATGTTCTTTCGCTTTCCCACCACCTAGCATAGATTTGGCTGCAAATGGCTGCAGCAACGTGGATGTGACCCAGTTTGAAATATGCCTTTCAAGCCACTTTGACTTCGTCGGCACTCTCGCATTCCCAGTGATTTAACAATAATGCTTTCCAACATGTCATTGATCTCACTTATTAACGAAGTCCCTCATCTAATTCCAGTACATGTTTACCATCTTTATTTGGAAAATAATCTTGTTTTCCATAAAAATGGAATAAATTACAATTGGAAATGTATCTCTCAAGATGTAATTCTGTCAAAATAGAGCGTTCCGTAATTCATATGATGAGCATGGTTTTGCCATTTCTTTTCTGTGTGGCTCATTTTACAGATGACAGCATGAGGCCCAGGCAAGCTAATTGATCTCAGGGCACAGATGTTATGGAGCATCCTGTCCCATTAGTGCTTCTACACAGCTACCAGGAAAAGGCAGCATGACCAAAAAATGCCATGGGACATGAGGTCCTCTAAATAACCCCAGTGTAATTTTTCAAATTGCTGCCAAATATCTTCTTCAGAACAGCAGCAATTGTCAATAAGGACTCCAGTATCTGTTCAGGGTAGAATCACTGTTGTTCAAACAGCAAAAGAAAAACAGACCAGATGCTCTCTGGTGCTGAAGAGAGGAAGAGAGAAGGGCCACTGATTCTACCTATTATTTTGGAGACAATATATCTCTTCTCTGAGCTAGAAGATCAGTGTGGCATTGGCTTTGCCTAAACTAGGCTACTAGTGTGATGACCTAATTTAACAGTATGTGAGATTCTTAACTATTATCATATAAGTGTCAGCGAATACTACCTTGCTACCATCTGAGCAAAACAGTCTGTAACATCAGCCTTGACCCACAATGGCAGCCCCTTTACCCTGGCAATGTTTAAACACTTCACAGAATTCAAAGCAGGAGACTAGAACTTGGATGTCTGGTTGACTTATCTGCATGCTTGTCGAGACATCATCTCATAGAAATAGTTAAACCTATGTGTTTGGAGAAAACTTTGATTTTGTGGTGGATGCTCCAATATAAGGATCAAAATGAAGTTTAGATCATTTTGTTTTTATCATCTTTATCATTTATATAAAAAGGTTCAAGATATTGATGCAAGGGTTGGGGGTAATATATAAGCAGAGGGCTCAGTGCTGTTCCAAAGAGAAGAATTCAATTCTTTTGTCTGATCTCTTCAAATGCTTCCTGTACCTCAAAATGATTTAATATTACATTTCACCATGAATGAAAATCACAAATACTACTATCCCTTAGTAATCTTTTTCCACCTCCGCAGACTGAGATGAAAACTGTTCCTTTTAAAACCATGGTTTAACAGAGAGGAGAGGAGACTATGATAAAACCACACCTCCCCGCCAGCTCCTGCCACCTCGTCCCACTGACCTCACTTGAGTTTTTCCAGAGCAGCAATCACTACTTGGTACTTCACGTGATTGTTTCTTTATGGTCTCTCTTTCCGAGAACAGAAGTGCCAAATGGGCACAAATTTTGTTTTGTTCACTTTTGTGTCTCCAGTAAAACCTAGCATGTAATATACCCTCAGTGAACATCAGGTGAGTGAATGAATAAAGGCAGAAAAGGTTACTGAGTTCCAAGAAATGGTGGAGATAAACACCAAACAATGAAGGCTAGAATTTATAAAGAGAAAAATGGACGCTGGTGATTTTGTTTTACACCTTAGACTTCTCTCAGTTTGGTGGAGAATACTGATATGTCTGTGTATATAGCATATACACATATATGTCAAATATAATCTTGGAAAGGTTTTTATTGTGAAAATAAATATACATAAAAGGAAGATACACAAATACAAGTGATATAAAAAGAAAATAAGGGGGACGCCTGGGTGGCTCAGTTGGTTAAGCAGCTGCCTTCCGCTCAGGTCATGATCCTAGCATCCTGGGATCGAGTCCCACATTGAGCTCCTTGCTCGGCGGGGAGCCTGCTTCTCCCTCTGCCTCTGCCTGCCACTCTGTCTGCCTGTGCTCACTCTCTCTCTCTCTAACAAATAAATAAAAATAAAAAATCTTAAAAAAAAAAAGAAAATAAGGGGCGCCTGGGTAGCTGAGTGGTTTAAGCCGCTGCCTTTGGCTTAGGTCATGATCTCAGGGTCCTGGGATCTAGTCCCACATCGGGCTCTCTGCTCAGCAGGGAGCCTGCTTCCCTCTTGCTCTCTCTGCCTGCCTCTCTGCCTACTTGTGATCTCTGTCAAATAAATAAATAAAATCTTTATTAAAAAAAAAAAGAAAATAAAAAGCTATCTGCATGCAAATCCATTTTCTGCCTAACTCTTTTGCTTTCCAAGACACTATGTTTTATTAACCATCTCCTTAACTTCCTGTGGGTAAAGACCCTTGTTTATATTTCTGATATGCAGGTCAGTATATTAATTGTGGTCCCTTGGCTTCTGGAAGTTATAAACTCCCACCTCTTCACTATTGCTTTGGTATTCCATCTTTTCTATTACTATAAAGCCAAATTCTGTGATCATCTTTCTTACTATCAGTCCTGGCCTACAGAAGAAAATCTCTATAGTAAAAAATGGTACCAGTAGCCCTTTCACCAGTGGTGTTCCTGATGACTTTGGTAAATGGATGTGCCCCCTGGGCATTCTTACAGAATCTTTCATTGAGTGGTCTGGTCTTATATAATATATTCCCTCCTGCAAAGTCACTTTTCTGAGCCATTTTGACCCCTTCTAGAACTGTATCCCAGGGAAACTCAGGCATTCCCACTTTGTCTGGTGTGGACAATCATTCTTTCCAGGCTTTTAAGGGCCACTCTAGGAGTGAACTTGCCCTATTTTCTGTGTCTTCATTGGTTGTTAACTCTAAATTGGAAAAGTACCCCCAAGTCTATGAATTCTTATTTACCTGGCCTCAAGTTCTGTTCTCTCTGCCTTGACACCCTTAAGCACACACCATCTTATTCCTGCTGGGACATATTAGCTCATTCCTGTACTTCCTTTGGAATGCTCATGACCAGTTACTAAGGTTCTTGATTAGCTTCAAAACATGCTCATTCTTGTTTATAAAATCCTTTTTTTCCACTTATCTGTACACTCTTTCTACTTCTGATCTGGTCTGACTCTAAAAGCATTGTAAAATAGAACAAAGAGGTGGAAGAAAATCATTCTCTATTTTTAATAACCAGTTGACAAAGAAGACTCATTGAGATATTTTCAGACTTACAAAGAGAAACATAATGCATGCATTAATATAGGGAGATACCTTGCTTAAAATGGATAGAGTTACTATTTGTTTTATTTTAAAAGGGAGGCTTCATCAAATGAAAAGATAGAAAGCTGACATAGTTTTTTATTTTTTTAAATATCTTCACTTTAATTACATTCATTTATCTGGGAGGAAAATCCTTACCCATATAGATAGAGGGTGAAATGAAATATCATCTTTAGGAAGAAATACAATGTTTAGAGGTAACATAGCTATGAACTAGAGGAGTCTAATAAATGGAGATTTTCTATTGATAGTATCTCAACAAAAATACTGCTGAATGTTGACCTTTAAATTTTCTCTTCAGTATTGCTTTGAATTTGAGTTGCTAACACTCTTTACTTGGAATATTATTAGAAATGTACATAAATTTTGGAAAGTTAGAAGAGAACCCTGCTCCTGTTGAAATAATCATGCTTTGCTTTCTCACTTGGAGACAGTAAATCGCAAAATGCATTTAAGCAGCTAATTTCCTGCTTGAAAATACTAAATCACTTCTTCTGATTTCCCTTTTGTGCTTTGCTAAGAGGGAACTTTAATCTTGTGCCCTAGTAATGACAAGGTGGATACTTTCTGTATTTCTGTTCGGTGCTCTCATTAACATCACTTATAACCTTGTATAACAAAGACCGTCACCCACAAGACAAAACAGAGATTGGAAAAATGAAAAGCAATATGAGATTTACAAAATACATACATACAAAAACTTGCCAGCCAGCCCTGAGTAATGGTACCAATTACCCAATGCAATTTGCAAGCATTCATGCTTTAGTTTTTAGAGTAATGTTGTCAAAACTTTGTTATTGTTTCATAAAAATCTTTTTTATTCTTTACTTCTATGTGTGCTACTTGTTTTATGTAGCCTACTAGTTTTGTATAATCAGGTTTAAGTGCTTTACATTAAATATTTTTGGTCTATATATAAATACTGGTATATATTGGTAAGTAAAATTTTAAAAAGGTGTAATTTATTCTAATCACCATATTCTATGAATGAGAGATTTACTTTATTATTTAATTCATGCCCCATTAGATATTCTCTAAAGGTTTTTCTTCCTTTTTTCTTGGGGAGGGAAGGGGTTAATAAGGTTGTTCAGTTGATATAACAATAGACTTATGGCAGCTATAATCCACATAAATAATGTCATAATCTCTCCTTACCATAAGGCATCTGAAGTTTTCCATGTCACACCTTCAATAAATGGTCCTATAGTTTGGAGTTTTGGAGAATAATGATGGTGAGTTTAAAAAAATTTTAAATGAATACAATGTATTTTTCTCAAACTGGAAGCTCAATCTGTTCTTTTAGTTTTAGGTATATTTCATAGTTCATCAATATGAGGTAAGATTGAAAACCACAGTGGATAAACTGAAAAGCATCACCAAATAAAAAACAGGAAGTAAGTCAAAGATTACTTTCCCTGTTGTATAAATATGTGAAGAAACATACTGAGCATACATCAGTTCCATCAACACTATCATTAAGTAATCTCTACCTGTATTTTTATCCAAATATTTTACATATTTAAGCTATCATATTTTGATTTAATTTGAAGTACAGTGATTGACTCTCCCCTGAAGAATAAAGGAGAATCTGTGATAACCTTAATTTCAACATGTCAAGCTAACAAGAAATGTTAGCTTATGTTCTAATAGCACAAATGCATTATTTATATGATGAATTTGTAATTAATTTCCCAAACAAGGAAAATTTGAGAATAAAAGAAGTACTATTGATTGTAATAAAAGAAGAGAGGGAATAACCCAGGACAATCCTGGCCATAATGACTTCAATTATTAAACATCGTTGACAGTTAACCGATATACCCATTTCTAAATTCCACAGCCCCAATTTACCTTCTTTTTGCATTCATGATTCCTCCTGCAGAGTCTAATTTAGACAAAATAGTATGAAGTTGAACAGCAAAGAGTCTGTACCCAGACTGCATTGGTTCAAATCTCAGTTCTTCCACCTACTATTTGTGATGTCCTGGGAAATTTACCTAAACTCTCAATGACTTATTTCCTTTATCTTTAAGTGGAACTAAAGATTTCAGTAAATATTTCATAAATTTGTGAGGATTGATTAGGATACAAGATATTTAAAACTGTGCCTAGCACATAATAAATGATTAATAAACATAAATTACTGTTATTGGATGAAATATACTAGTCAGTTCTGTATATAAAAATCAGAGGGGAGGAAGCCTAAATTGTATTTTCTTATTATATTATCTTACTTTTTCATAAACAGAAGAATTAATGGTAAATTAAGTATATACAATGAAGAATGAAGCTTTGGTGACTAGATATGAGGAAGAATCTCAATTTTGCTCCATCTTACATTCCTGCAGGTTGTGTGTGCACATTATAAGAGAAGTTTATTTATTTCCAAAGACTTTAATTGCTTTTTAAAAAATTAACATATAATGTATTATTTGCCCCAGGGAAATCTGTGAATCATCAGGTGTATGCATTTCACAGCACTCACCATAGCACATACCATCCCCAATGTCCATAACCCAGCCACCCTATCCCTACGTTTGTTTTGTGAGATTAAGAGACTTATGGTTTGTCTCCCTCCCAATTCCATATTGTTTTATTTTTTCCTCCCTACCCCCCATTACCCCTTGCCCTGCCTCTCAAATTCGTCATATCAGAGAAGTCATATGATTATTGTCTTTCTCTGACTGACTTATTTCGCTTAGTATAATACCCTCTAGTTCCATCCACATCTTTGCAAATGGCAAGATTTCAGGGGTTTTGATGGGTGCATAGTATTTCATTATATATATATATACTATATATATGTGTGTGTGATATATATATATATATATCTATATATCACATCTTCTTTATCCATTCATCTGTTGATGGACATCTAGGTTCTTTTCATAGTTTGACTATTGTGGACATTGCTGCTATAAACTTTTGGATGCACATGCTTCTTTGGATCCCTACATTTGTATCTTTAGGGTAAATACCCAGTAGCGCAATTGCTGGGTTGTAGGGTAGCTCTATTTCCAACTTTTTGTGGAATCTCCATACTGTTTTCCAGAGTGCCTGCACCAGCTTGCATTCCTATCAACAGTGTAGGAGGGTTTCCCTTATTTTGCATCCCCGCCAACATCTGTCATTTCCTGACTTGTTAATTATAGCCAATCTGTTTAGTGTGAGGTGGTATCTCACTGTGGTTTTGATTTGTATTTTCCTGATGCCCAGTGATGTGGAGCACTTTTTCATTTGACTGTTGGCCATTTGGATGTCTTCTTTGCCAAAATGCCTGTTCTTGTCTTCTGTCCATTTCTTGATTGGATTATTTGTTCTTTGGGTTGTTGAGTTTGATAAGTTCTTTCTAGATTTTGGATACTAGCCCTTTATCTGTTATGTCATTTGCAAATATCTTCTACCATTCTGTCAGTCATCTTTTGGTTTTGTTAACTGTTTCCTTTGCTGTGCAGAAGATTTTGATCCTGATGAAGTCCCAATAGTTCATTTTTTCCCCCTTGTTCCATTGCCTTTGGTGATGTTTCTAGGAAGAAGTTCCTATGGCTGAGGTTGAAGAGGTTCTCCTCTTGAAGCCTGGGTTCTCCTCAAGGATTTTGATGGATTCCTGTCTCACATTGAGATCGTTCATCCATTTTGAGTCTATTTTGGTGTGTGTGGTGTAAGGAAATTGTCCAGTTTTATTCTTCTGCATGTGACTGTCCAATTTTCCCAACACCATTTGTTGAAGAGGCTGTCTTTTTTCCACTGGACATTCTTTCCTGCTTTGTTGAAGATTAGTTGACCATAGAGTTGAAGGTCCATTTCTGGACTCTCTATTCTGTTCCATTGATCTATGTGTCTGTTTTTGTGCCAGTACCATACTGTCTTGATGATGACAGCTTTGTAATAGAGTTTGAAGTCCAGAATTGTGATGCCACCAGCCTTGCTTTTCTTTTTCAACATTCTTCTGGTTATTTGGGGCCTTTTCTGGTTCCATACAAATTTTGGGGTTATTTGCTCCATTTCTTTGAAAAAGGTCGATGCTATTTTGATAGAGATTGCATTAAATGTGTAGATTGCTCTAGATAGTATAGACATTTTCACAATATTTGTTCTTCCAGTCCCTGAGCATTGTATGTTTTTCCATTTCTTTGTGCCATCCTCTATTCCTTTCATGAGTATTCTGTAGTCTTCTGAGTACAGATTCTTTGCCTCTTTGGTTAGATTTATTTCTAGGTATCTTATGGTTTTTGGTGCAATTGTAAATGGAATCAACTCCTTAATTTCTCTTCTGTCTTGTTGGTGTATAGAAATGCAACCAATTTCTGTGCATTGATTTTATAACCTGACACCTTACTGAATTCCTGTACAAGCTCTAGCAGTTTTGGGATGGAGCCTTTTGAGTTTTCCACGTACAGAATCGTATCATCTGCAAAGAGTGAGAGTTTGACTTCTTCTTTGCTGATTTGGATGCCTTACATCTTTTTATTGTCTAATTGCTGAGGCTAGAAATTCTAGTACTATGTTGAATAGCAGTGGTGACAGCGGACATCCCTCCTGTGTTCCTGACTTTAAAGAAAAAGCTCTCAGTTTTTCCCAACTGAGAATGATACTTGCTGTGGGCTTTTCATAGACAGCTTTTATGATGTTGAGGTATGTACCCTCTATCTCTACACTGTGAAGAGTTTTGATGAAGAAAGAATGCTGTATTTTGTCAATTGCTTTTTCTTCATCTATTGAGAGGATAATATAGTTCTTGTTCTTTCTTTTATTAATGTGTATCACTTTGATTGATTTGTGGATGTTGAACTAACCTTGTGGTCCAGGAATAAATCCCACTTGGTCATCATGAATAATCCTTTAATGTACTGTTGGATCCTATTGGCTGATATTTTGGTGAGAATTTTTGCATCCGTGTACATCAGGGATATTGATATGTAATTCCCCTTCTTGATGGGGTCTTTGTCTGGTGTGGGGATCAAGGTAATGCTGGCCTCATAATGGCCAGAAAGGACTTTGGAAGTTCTCCTTCCATTTCTATTTTTTTGGAACACTTCCAGGAGAATAGGTATTAATTCTTCTTTAAATGTTTGGTAGAATTCCCCTGGCAAGCCATCTGGCCTTGGGCTCTTGTTTGTTGGGAAATTTTTGATGACTGCTTCAATTTCCTTGCTGGTTATGGGTCTGTTAAGGTTTCCTATTTCTTCCTGGTTCAGTTATGGTAGTTTTCACTCTGTAGGAATGCATCAGTTTCTTCCATTCCAAATTGTCTAATTTGGTGGCATAGAGTTGCTCATAATATGTTCTTATAATTGTTTGTATTTCTTTGGTGTTGGTTGTGATCTTTCCTCTTTTATTCATGCCTATATTAATTTGGGTCTTTTTCTTTTTGGTAAGTCTAGCCAGGGATGTATCAATCTTAATAATTCTTTCAAAGAACCACTCCTACTTTCATTGATCTGTTCTATCATTCTTTTGGTTTCTACCTCATTGATTTCTGCTCTGATCTTTATTATTTCTCTTCTCCTACTGGGTTTAGGCTTATTTGGTGTTCTTCTTTAGGTGTAAGGTTAAGTCGTGTACTGGAGACCTTTCCTGTTTTTTGAGAAAGGCTTGTATTGTTATCTAATTTATCAGGGCCGCCTTTACTGTCTCCCAAAGATTTTGAACACTTGTGTTTTCATTTTCACTTGCTTCCTTGAATTTTTTTAATTCTTCTTTAATTTTCTATTTGACCCATTCATTCTTTAGTATGATGATCTTCAGCCTCCATGTATTTTAGTTCTTCCCAAATTTTGTCTTGTGATTGAGTTTAAGTTTCAAAGCATTGTAATCTGAAAATATGTAGGGAATGATCCTAATCTTTTGCTACTGCTTGAGACTGGATTTTGCAACCCAGGAGGTGATCTATTCTGCAGAATGTTCCATGTGCACTAGAGAGGAATGTGTATTCTGTTGCTTTGGGATGGAATGTTCTGAATATATCTGTTGCCACTTCCTGACAGTGCATGGGAGAAGAATGAGGCACAAACAGGTCAGCTGCAAGAGAAAGGGAGCAGGGGACAACAGTAGAAAAGACTGTTGCCCCAAACAACTCCTCAGTCCCATTTTTATTAGATATAGACAGTAATCAACAAAAGAGCTGAAGAAGGCTACACATTAATCATATGCCTTGTAGATAAACAAGAAGGAAGGCAAAATATAGCTGTTCAAGCAGTATAAAGTTTATAGTTGAGCAAGCACATTCAAAGGACTCATCTAATTAGCCACAGGTGCTCTCACAGGGAAGAGGAGATAATGGAAAAACGAAGCAGGGAGCATTCCGCCCTGAGTGAGCTGGGCATCCCCAGTTACTTGGCTTCAAGGACGTATATCATCCTCTCCTCCAGAGACCTGTTGCCAGTATATGTTTTTCTTAAGGCTATATCTAAACATGCTTGATAACTAGTATAATTTCTCATGGGCTATATTTTAAGTAATACATTGTTCTGAGGGACAGTTACATTTCCCCCTTTTTGTTTGTGCAGAAGTAGGAAAGTCAATTTTGCAACTTCTTGACCCATCAGTCATTGGAGGGATTTTCACACGTATCTGAGGACTAAGCATAAAAAGATTATAGCAATAAAAAGAATAATCATTCCACCTATAATGCCAAGACCAGTTTGTTTGATCCAATTAAAAGGGTTTATATTAGACAGAATATCATTAATCCTCTGTGCAAAACTCATTCCTGGGACTGATTGTAATGATGAGTGAGTAATGCCTTGAACAGTATCTTGAAGTTGTTTAATATCTAAAGTTAGATTATCACCATAATGATTAGTGATATGATGGCGAATTTTGCTCCATGATACTTCTGATTCATTTTAGGCATGGGGAGTAACACAGAAGGAAGAAACATTCCAATCACATAAAATGTGAAGCCTAAGCTTTTTATTTTGAAGATCATCTCCTATATAAATCATGGTTCCTTCTAAATCAGAGATTCTTTCATCTAATTTTTGATCTATGATTGTTTGTTAATTTCAAGCTTTGCTAGCATTCTCATGCCACTTTTGTATAAATTGTGTGGTTTGTACAGTTTGATACAAGGCTATTCCTGCAGTGGTAGCTGTAGCAGTAATGGCTATAATTCCTAAAATAGCTGTTATAAGCAGCCCAAGAAATCTTTCGTTCTATGGACCCAGTACTTCAAAACTGTTAAAAGTACATACATATCTGAGAGCTTTCCTAAACATGGTGGTGTTTCACTGGTAACCAGATGCCTATTCTTCTTCTAGCTATGAGAATGAGAGAATTGTCTGTATAAACATTCTCATCCATGCACGTGAACATTTTACATCTGGGACAGTTTATTTCTCTATTGTTATGATCAAAAGTCATTTTTTCAATAACAAAAACATAGGGATCTCTAACACATACTCTTACCCATTCTTCTCTCATTAGGAAATTAACAAAAGGAAATTACAAATTACAAATTAACATAGGAAATTAACAAAAGGGGATGGCACCGAAAGTCCTTGTCCATGCCAGGCCAGATGCTCATCTCCTGAGGTTAAGGTTTGTGGTAAAATGAGATCATCAAAAACTTGCCATTTTAAATTTCGATGAGAGGAGCAGGGTCTCCCAGTGCAATTGGTGACTGCCATCCCCTTAGGGGACCAGTCCCATGCAATTCCGTAGGAATCATTAATTACGATATTGGGGTGAGAAGCTTGACAATCCTCCCGTAAAGGTCGAATTCCCACATCAGACCACATTTGTGTCAATTTGCATTCAGGAATAGGGGGTGCTGCTGTGCTATAGCTAGGACCCCGATATTCATTGGCTAGGAATCCTTTAGTGGAGAGTAAATGTAACTGAACTTTAGTCAGATAATTATTAGTAGGAAAGTCCACCAACCATCTTTGATCATCAGAGGTAAGACAACTGGAATGATTGCCAATACATGTTGGTCTATTTTGATATCCTAAGGTAAGATTAATGTTTGTGCCCTCCTCTTGGGACAATAGAGGCAATCTAGGATCCAAAATTCCAGGTACCCATTTTGAGGCATTCAAATAAATTGGTATTATATCTTCTGCCCACTCTACTGGATGGAACAGGGGAGGATTGGGTACATAAGCCCAATGAGTAGAGTTATCTATTTGTGCATAACATCCAGGAAGACTTACAGCTACCATGATGAGGGCCATCACAGTTACTGCCATGTTGTTAGGGGTGAAAGGTCACTGCTCATTCTCCAGAACTTCCTCTGCTTTTTCAGCTTCTTTATCTGGCCCCAAGTTGGAATCTTTGCTCAGTCTGTCCCAGGCATCGTGATTTGGGTGCTCTTTAATGTGAGACCTTCAAAGCTGATGATCAGTGGGATCAGTTCGAATCTGAATCTTTTCCTCTTGCTCATGATGAACCTTTATGGAATGAGAGGGCACCCAGATGGGCTCGACAGCCTCATCGGGTAATATACATGCATATCTTTTTCCCCAGGTAACTAAGTAACCAGGGAGCCATTGATTAAAAGTAATATTTTTCCACCAGATTGGAGGATATATTTTGTCTTGTGTATGTTTACTAAAACATCTTTCTATTGCTGTAGTGTTTTTATCATCATGATTCAAAAAATTAAGAGTAAATAAAAGTTGTGCTAATATTTCTTGAGGAGGACCTTGTATTTCCCCCTTTTTGTTTATGAAGCTGTAATTTTAATATTTGATTAGCACACTCTACAATTCCTTGTGCTTGAGGATTATATGGGATGCCAGTGGAATATTTAATATTCCATAAATTAAAGAAGGATTGTATCTTATTGGAAACATAAGCAGGTGCATTATCAGTTTTTATAGCTTTGGGCATCCCCATGATTGCAAAGGCAGAGTGGAGATGTCTAATAACATGTGCAGCAGTTTCTCCTGTTTGAGCTGTAGCCCATATGAAGTGAGAATGTGTATCTATAGTAACACGAACCAAAGATTGTTCCCCAAACAAGGGATGTGAGTAACATCCATCTGCCATATTTCATTGGCTGTTATGCCTTGTGGGTTGATGCCTGCAGGCTGTGTAGGCAGATTGATGACAGCACGAGAAGGGCAGGAGTGGACAATAGAATTTGCTTGTTCCTTAGTGATAGGGAATTTGTGTCTAAGTCCTTTTTGGTTTACATGTGTAAGAGAGTACATCAGAAACTTCCTGAAAAGCTGAGAAAAAAGAGAATCAGCTATCTCATTACCTTTGGTTAATGGCCCAGGAAGGCCAGTGTGACTTCAGATATGAGTAGCATAGAAAGGGGCAGAACGCTGATGAACGAGGGATTGTAAATGATGAAATGAGTGGAGGGAGACATTAGATGTAGAAATAGTAGCAGTTTCCATATTCTGTAAAACATACACTGTATATAAAGAATCAGATAACAGATTAAATGCAGAAGAAACATCTTGAAACAATGTAATAACCACCATTGATTCTGATTTCTGTGCTGAGAGACGGGTAGTAGACATGACCTTTGAGGTAGGATCATAATAACAGGCTTTGCCTTTGACAGAGCCATCAGAAAAGAAAGTGGGGGCATCTGTTACTGGATTTTTAGAAGTAATTTTAGGAAGGACAAAAGCAGTATGTTTTAAAAGGAAACAACAGGTAAAGAGGGATAATGAGTTGTTTCCAGTAAAGCCACTAAGGGCAATTTGCTAATTTAAATTATTTTGGACTGCTGTTTCAATTTGTGTCTTATTTAAAGGCAGTACAATAACCTTCAGATCATATCCCTGTATTTGGCGAGTTCTTTTTCTTCCTAATTGAATAATGCTGCCAATATGGTCTATATAGGTAGTGAGTGTTTTAACAGTATTATTTGGAAGAAAAATCCATTCTATGATTAGTTCTTTCTGAATAATTAATCCAGTGGGTGTATGTGGGGTATGAAAAATAAGAAGTTCTAATGGTATCTCAGGTTGGACTCTATCCGTTTGCATTGATTGAATCTGGTTTTCAACAAATTGTAATTATTTTAAGGCCTCTTTTTTTTTTTTTTAAGAATTTATTTATTTATTTGACAGACAGAGATCACAAGCAGGCAGAGAGGCAGGCAGAGAGAGAGGAGGAAGCAGGTTCCCCACTGAGCAGAGAGCCCGATGCAGGGCTCAATCCCAGAACCCTGAGATCATGACCTGAGCCAAAGGCAGAGGCTTTAACCCGCTGAGCCATCCAGGCACCCCTTAAGGCTTCTTTTGATAGGGTCCTAGGGCTGTTTAAATTAGGATTTCCCTTTAAAGAGGCAAATAGATGCTGCAAAGCATAAGTGGGAATTCCAAATTTAGGTCTTATCCAATTAATGTCTCCCACTAATTTTTGCAAATCATTCAAGGTTGTAATTTTATCTCTACGGATTTGAACTCTCTGTGGTTTAATCGAGGTCCTGTGGGTAATGAACCCCAAATATGAGCAAGGTGTGGTGACTTGTATTTTTTCCAGAGCTATAATTAGTTTGTATTTTTCAAATTATAATTGAAGCATTTTAAATGTGTCCTGCAATTGTACATTATGAGAAGCTGCACATAATATATCATCCATATAATGGATAAGATAAATTTGTGGAAATTGATCTCTGGCCAGCTGTATAACTTTTGCCACATACTCCTGACAGATAGTGGGGCTATTTAACATTCCTTGTGGTAAAACTCTCCATTGATATCGTTTGGCTGGTTCTTTTAAATTTACACTGGGAATAGAGAAAGCAAAACGGGGACAGTCTTTCTTAGCAAGTGGTATAGTATAAAAGCAATCCTGTAAATCTATGAAAATTATTGGCATTCACGTGGAACTAGATTAGGTGAAGGCAGTCCAGGTTGGAGAGACCCCATGGGTTGGATAACAGAATTAGTCATATGCAGGTCTGTAAAAAGTCTCCATTTTTCTGATTTTTTCTTAATAACAAAGACAGGTAAGTTCCAAGGACTGTGAGATTCTTCAATATGCACTTTTCTTATCTATTCCTCTACTAGGGCTTACAAAGCAAGTAATTTTTCTTGTGTTAAGGGCCACTGCTCCACCCAAATAGGTTTGTCATTCTTCCAATTTAACTTAATGGGTTCAGGAGCAGTGGCCCTCGGTGTAAAATCTGGGAATCTTCTTTAGGGGAAGGTATAACCATAAAGGCTCCCCATTGACTTAGTAACTCTCACTCCCAAAGGATAATGGATAAGTCTACAATATATGTTTGCAGATAACCCTTTTGACCCTCAGGTCCTTCACAGAAAAGAATATTGGAGCTCTGACACACAGTGCTAGCCTGCCCTAATCCTATAATAGCAACAGAAGGTGAATTATATGGCCATTTTTAAGGCCAATGTAATGAGCTTATGATAGAGACATCAGCTCCAGTATCAATTAGACCTGAAAATTCCTTTCCTTGTATGACAAATTGGTTTATCTTGATAAATTTTCTCAGTCAAATATGCCCCAGGTTTTCCAGGGCTTCCAAACCCATTAGAGTTTCTTTGTTTTTCGATTGACCCTGGAGACAGGGTAAAAGTAGCAACTGGGCAATGCAGTCTCCTTTTTGAAAATGGTATGGAGCTGTGTGGTAGTTAACATCACTGAAATTTCACCAGCATAATCTGAATAAAAATGCTGGTGTGAACTAGTACTCCCTTTGAAGTAAGGCCAGATCTCCCCAAAAGTAACCCAGTGGTTCCCTTCAGTAAAAGGCCAAAAATATTAGTTGGAATTTTAGTGGGAAGCTTGGCAGGCATTAAGAGATAATCTTTGGGAATGGGGATATCTAGTCCAGCACTACCAGTGCATTTGTACTACCAAATGTACAAATGGTACATTTGTTTAAAAGCTGCGTGTTAAGGGAGAATTGGCCCCCTTGTCTTTTGGGGCTGAGGGCTTGCCCCAAAATAAGTTTCCCTGAAGGGGGGATCCATCCTTGCCAAATTTGGAATGACATTGACTTGCCCAATGGTTTCCTTTTTTACATTTGGGACAGAGACCAGGTGGTTTATTTCTTGCATTTTGCAGAGGGAATTTACCTTTTTCCCTACATTGAGCTTTAGTATGCCATCTTGCCCACAATCGAAACATTGCCCTTTAAATTTTCCTAAGGTCAGAGCAGCCATTGCTTGAGCTAACAAATCAGCTTTATAGGTCTCTGTTCCTACTCCTTGGCATAGCTTAATACAATCTGTCAATGTTCCCTTTCCTTTAAAGAGTGCTATCAATTTCTTACAATCAGCATTGGCATTCTCATAAGCCAACAACAGAAGAATGGTATCAGCAACCTCAAGATTATTTATTTTTTAATAGCCTCTTGTAATCTCACAATAAAATCAGTATAGGGTTCTTTTGGACCTTGTACCACCTTTTGAAAAGAAGAGCAATTCTCTCCTTGGGATTCTATCCTCTCCCAGGCTCTCAAACAACAATGCCAGAGCTGCTCAACAGCTTGATCATTCATTTGTACCTGATCTTGCACTCAGGCCCATGGCCCAATGCCCATGAGCTGCTCCATGGAAATAGGAACATTATTACTTCTGTTATGGGAAGCTGCTCTTTCTGCATGATCTTGCCACCATTTTTAAAAAATTAATTAATTTATTTATTTTTTATAAACATATAATGTAACCCCACCACCCTCTCCCGACACCCCTCTCCTTTGCCCCCCTCAGTTTCTTTTATGACATTAAGAGTCTCTTTTGGTTTGTCTCCCTCCTGATCCCATCTTGTTTCATTTATTCTTTTCCTACCCCCCTTAACCCCCAACCCCGTTGCATCTCCACTTTTTCATATCAGGGAGATCATATGATAGTTGTCTTTCTCTGATTGACTTATTTCACTAAGCATAATACCCTCTAGTTCCATCCACGCCGTCGCAAATGGCAAGATTTCATTTCTTTTGATGGCTGCATAGTATTCCGTTGTGTGTGTGTGTGTGTGTGTGTGTGTGTGTGTGTGTGTGTGTACAACATCTTCTTTATCCATTCATCTGTTGATGGACATCTAGGTTCTTTCCATAACTTGGCTATTGTGGACATTGCTGCTATAAACATTAGGGTGCACGTGCCCCTTCAGATCACTATGTTTGTATCTTTAGGGTAAATACCCAGAAGTGCAATTCCTGGGTCATAAGGTAGCTCTATTTTCAACTTTTTGAGGAACCTCCATGCTGTTTTCCAGAGTGGTTGCACCAGCTTGCATTCCCACCAACAGTGTAGCAGGGTTCCCCTTTCTCCACATCCTCGCCAGCATCTGTCATTTTCTGACTTGTTAATTTTAGCCATTCTGACTGGTGTGAGGTGGTATCTCATTGTGGTTTTGATTTGTATTTCCCTGATGCCCAGTGATGTGGAGTACTTTTTCATGTGTCTTTTGGCCATCTGGATGTCTTCTTTGTAGAAATGTCTGTTCATGTCCTCTGCCCATTTCTTGATTGGATTATTTGTTCTTTGGGTGTTGAGTTTGCTAAGCTCTTTCTAGATTTTGCATACTAGCCCTTTATCTGATATGTCGTTTGCAAATATCTTCTCCCATTCTGTCAGCTCTCTTTTGGTTTTGTTAACTGTTTCCTTTGCTGTGCAAAAGCTTTTGATCTTGATGAAATCCCAATAGTTCATTTTTGCCCTTGCTTCCCTTGCCTTTGGCGCTGTTCCTAGGAAGAAGTTGCTGCAGCTGAGGTCGAAGAGGTTGCTGCCTGTGTTCTCCTCAAGGATTTTGATGGATTCCTTTCTCATGTTGAGGTCCTTCATCCATTTTGAGTCTTTTTTTGTGTGTGTGGTTGCCACCATGTTTTAAATTGCAAGAACCCACTTGAAGATAGAACTGTTTTTGCTAATAATGACCAATCAATTGGAATAAGTCGATTGCCTTCTGCAATGACTTGAGTGATTCCCATTGTAAATGGAGAATTAACTCCATAGTTTTGTACTGTTTGTTTTAGTTCCTTCAATAATTTGAAGGGCAATGGCTCATGCCTGGCCTCACAGATACCATTAGGGTTGTTAGGATTATGTCCTGGAGCGACATGTTCTCTAATAATAACTGAGAAATTAAAATGTAAGGCATCTATGTCTCCTGCTTGCTTTGTTTCGAGGAGGCCTTTTTGTATGGCTGATAGCATGGGTTTTTCATCCTTTTCACTAAATGGTGCCTTCTCATAGGATAGTGGAGCCGATGGCCACAGTGCCATTTGCACTTTATGTTCTGTTATTGGAGGAAGAGGAGATTCCTCCCTTATATATTCCTTTTTGATGACCTTAGTAATTTCTTTTCCCTCCTGGATGGCATGTTCAGGTTCCTCTTTTTAGTTTCTCCTGAACATTCATTATCGCTCTCCGAATCAGGGGTTTGTAAAGGCTCCAAAATGGAGCGAATGAGGGTCCAAGTAGACCATATAGTAATTGGAATTGGTTTTCCTTTAGCATGCAAAAGTTAACTAATGCCCTACTTTTTCTCATGTCTATAAATCTAAAGTTCCTAACATAGGGAACCAGGAGCAATGTTCTTTAATCACTTTTAAAAGCTCCAAAAGTTGGCTTTCACTGACCTTTACTCCTCCTGCCTTTAGGAGCTATCTCAGTAAGCATACATAAGGGCGATAATCATTTGTGATCTCTATTACCCATACCCTGTGATAAGTATCCACAACTCACCAGTGGGAAAAAGATGAGGCCGTGCACGTTGGGGCTTCTTCTCCTGTTTCATTTCTCATCCCTGTTTGGGCACCAATCTGTGAAGTCCATCTAGTCCAGTGTCATTTAAAGCCTTTATTTCCTTGTTGATCTTTTGCTTATATCTGTCCATTTCAATAAGGGGGGGTGTTAAAATCCCCTGTTATTATATTACTGATGTGTTTCTTTGATTTTGTTATTAATTGGCTTATATAATTGGCTGTTTTCATGTGAGGGGTATAGATAGATATTTACAACTTAGATCTTCCTGTTGCATAGACCCTTTAAGTATGATAGTGTCCTTCCTCATGTCTTATAGTATTTGGATTAAAATCTAATTTGTCTGATATAAGGATTGCCACCCTAGCTTTCTTTTGATGTCCATTAGCATGTTAAATGGTTTTTCCACCCTCTCAATTTAAATCTGGAGGTGTCTTTATGTCTAAAATGAGTCTCTTGCAGACAGCTTATTGATGGGTCTTGCCTTTTTATCCATTCTGATATGCTGTGACTTTTGATTGCAGCATTTAGCCCATTTAAATTCAGGGTAACTATTGAAAGATATGAATTTAGTGCCATTGCATTGCCTGTAAGGTGACTCTTACTGTATATTGCCTCTGTTCCTTTCTGGTCCTTGTTATTTTAGGCTCTCTCTTTGCTTAGAGGACCCCTTACAGTATTTCCTGTAGGGCTGGTATGGTGTTTGTCTTGGAGGCTTTTTATCTCTCCTTCTATTTTCCATGACAGCCTAGCTGGATATAGTATTTTTGGCTGCATGTTTTTCTCATTTAGTGCTCTGAATATATCATGCCAGTCCTTTCTAGCCTGCCAGGTCTCTGTGGATAAGTCGGCTGCCAACCTAATATTTCTCCTTTTCAAGGTTACAGACATCTTGTCCAGAGCTACTTTCAGGATTTTCTTTTTGTTTCTGAGACTTGTAAGTTTTACTATTATTGAGGGGGTGTTGACCTATTTTTATTGATTTTGAGGGGGGATTCTCTGTGCTTCCTGGATTTTGATTCTGGTTTCCTTCCCCAAACTAGGGATGTTTTCTGCTATAACTTGCTCCAGTATACCTTCTGCCCCTCTCTCTTTTTCTTCTTCTGGGATCTAATTGCTCTAATAGTGTTTCATCTTATGGTATCTCTCAAATTCTCCCCTCACAATCCAGTAGTTGTTTATCTTTTTCTCAGCTTCTTTATTCTCCATTATTTGGTCTTCTATATCACTAATTCTCTCTTCTGCCTCATTTATCCTAGCAGGTAGAGCCTCAATTTTTTTTAAAGATTTATTTATTTATTTATTTATTTATTTGACAGAGATCACAAGTAGGCAGAGAGGCAGGCAAAGAGAGAGAGGAGGAAGCAGGCTCCCCACTGAGCAGAGAGCCCAATGTGGGGCTTGATCCCAGGACCCTGAGATCATGACCCGAGCCTAAGGCAGAGGCTTTAACCCATTGAGCCACCCAGGTGCCCCAGAGCCTCAATTTTTTATTGCACCTTATCAATAGCCTTTTTCACTTCAACTTGGATCTTAGTTCTTTTATTTCTTCAGAAAGGGATTCTCTTGTATCTTCTATGCTTTCTTCGAGCCCAGCTAATATCTTGATAATTGTCATATACTCTATTGTCATGAACTTTCATTCCAACATCTTACTCATGTCTGTATTGGTTAGGTGCCTGGCAGTTGGTACTTCCTCTTGTTCTTTTTTTTTTTTTTAAGATTTTATTTATTTATTTGACATACAGAGATCACAAGTAGACAGAGAGGCAGGGAGGGGGTGGGGAAAGCAGGCACCCCACTGAGCAGAGAGCCTGATGTGAGGCTTAATCCCAGGACCCTGGGATCATGACCTGAGCAGAAGGCAGAGGCTTTAACCCACTGAGCCACCCAGGCACCCATCCTGTTCTTTTGTTGAGGTGAGTTTTTTCCATTTTGTCATTTGTCCAGAAAAGAATAGATGAATGAGAGAACAAAATGCTGAAAGGGTAACAACCACCACAGAAAAATGCACACTAAACAAATCAGAAAAGACCTGAAACTGGGGGCAAGAGAAAGGGGGGTGGGGAGAGGGGAAAAAAGGGAAAATAAAAAATAGGGACAGGGTGGTGAATAACATAAAGCCACACCCTAGATTTTGGGTTTATTTTGGTCTCTTAGAATAATCTACCTAGATTTTGGGTTTATTTTGGTCTCTTAGAATAACCTACCTCCCAAAATTTTAAGGAAAGAAAAACTTATCTTTACAGTCATACTATGAAAGGATGGAATATGACAGTAAAGATGAAACTTGAAGATTTTAAAGAAGGAGTTGATAAGAAGTTCATTGAAAAAAGAGGGGAAAAAATAGAATGTGAATAGGTAGGAGACTAGAATAAGCCATACACTAGATTTAGGGTATATTTTGGTCTGTTAGAAGAAACTGTATCCCAACATTTTGATCATCTCAATAGATGAGATAAGGCACTTGACAGAACTCAACATTCTTTCAAGAGAGGAACTCTTAACAAATTGTCTATAGAAGGAATGTATCTCAATGTAATAAAAGCCACGTAGGACAAGTCCATGGCTAGCATACTCAACAGTGGAAGATTTAAGGTTTTTCCTATAACATTAGGAACAAGACATGTCCATTATCACCACTTTTATTCAACTTAGTACAGGAAGGCTAGCTAGAACAATCAGGCAAGACAAAGAAAAAACATCTATTCAGAAAGGAACAATTAACATTTTTATCATTTATAGGTGACAGTATCTCTTATTTTTATAAAATCCTAAAGTCAACCAAAAAACTGTTGGAACTATGTAACGAATTCAGTAAAGTTACATGATATAAAAATTAACACAGAGAAATCAGTTATACTTCTATGACAATGAAATATCTGAAAAAGAAAATTATCCCATCACAATAGCATCAAAACTAATCATAGGAATGAATTTAACCAGGGAAGTGAGAAATCTGTATAATGAAAACCATGACTTCAATTAAAAAAATTGAAGACACAAACAGCTGGAAAGATATCCCATGTTCATGAATTGGACAGTGAATAGTCATACTATCCAGAGTGCTTGGCTGGCTCAGTTGGTAGAACACGTGACTCTTGATTTTAGAGTCCTGAGTTTGAGCCTCATGTTGGGTGTGGAGATTACTTTTTAAAAATGTCCATTCCATCCATTTGCAATTAATTAATTTCAATTAATGCAATTCTATCAAAATATCAATGGCATATTTCACAGAAACAAAAAAATAAAACCTAAAAATCTGTATAGAGCAATAGAAGACTCCAAATAGGCAAAGCAATCTTGAGAAATAAGAACAAAGTTAGAGCCATCACATTTCCTTATTTCAAACTATACTACAAAGTCTTAGTAATTATATCGGTATGGTACTGGCATAAAAACAAACAACTAGACCAATAGAATTGAATAGACAGCCAAGAAATAAAATCCTGCACATGTGATCAACTAATATTTGACATAAGAGCCAAGAATGCTCAATGTGGAAAAAATGGTCTCTCCAACAAATGGTGTTGGGAAAACTGGACAACCACATGCAGAAAAAGGAAATTGGACCTTTATCTTATACCACACATGAAAATAAACCCCCCAAAAGATGAAAGTCTTAAATGTAAGACCTGGTACTTTAAAACTCCCAAGAAAACAGGAAAAAAATTTCTTGACATTCGTCTTAACTATAATTTATTTGAATAGGACACTGAAAAACAAAAGCAACAAAAGCAAAAATCAACAAGGGGACTACATCAAATTCAAAGGCTTCTACACAGCAAAAGAAATTATTTATAAAATGAAAAGGAAGGTTATGGAATGGGAGAAAATGTTTGCAAACATACTGGATAAGGGGCTAATATCCAAAATATATGAAAAGAACTCCTATGGTTCAGTAACAACAAACAAACAAAAAAACCCAAGCAATCCAATTAAAAATAGGAAGAGTGACTGAATAGACAAAAGACATTCAGAGTGGCAAACAATACATGAAAATATACTCAATATTACTAACCATAAGGGAAAGACAGATCAAAACCTCAATGAAAACAAAAAAAAAAAAAAACAAAAAAAACCCCACAATGAAATGGAATGAGTAAGTCATGGAGATAAAAGGTAGAGCATAGGAAATAGAGTCAATGGTATTGAAATAGTGTTGTGTGGGACAGATGGCAGCTATGCTTATGGCAAGCCTAGTGTAAGGTATAGACGTGTTCAGTCAATATGTTGTACACCTGAAACTAACATAACATTGTGCCTCAACTGTACTTCAATGAAAAATAAAGAACAACTGAAAACAAAACAAGAAACAACAATAAGACATCACATCACACCTGTTAGACTGGCTATCATCAAGAAGACAAGTGATAATGAGTGCTGGCAAGGATGTGGAGATAGGATGTGGCAAGGATTGTGCAGTGTTGATGGGAATGTAAACTGGCATAGCCACTATGGACAACAGTATTCAGTTTCCTAAACAACAACAACAAAAATTCTATTTAAAAATAGAGCAACTAGTGCACCTGGCCCTCAGTTGTTTACATGTCCAACTCTTGATCTTGGCTCAGGTCTTGATCTCAGGATCATAAATTCAAGCCCCACACTGGGCTCTACACTAGGTATGGAGGCTACTTTAACCAAAAAAGAGAAATATGGGTGCCTGGGTGGCTCAGTCAGTTGGGCATCTGTCTGCCTTTGGCTCAGGTCATGATACCAGAGTTCTGGGAATCAAGTTTTGTGTCAGACTTCCTGCTTCTCCCTCTGTCTCCACCTCTCTCTCAATCTATGTCTCTCATGAATAACTAAAATCTTAAAAAAATAAGAAGAAATATAGAAAAATAGACTACCAAATGATTCATCAATCCCGCTTCTATGTATATATCCAAAGGGATGAAAGCAAGATGTTGAAAAGCTATCTGCAATCCCATGTTTATTGAAGCATTATTCACAATAGCCAAGATATGGAAATGACCTAAATTCTGTCAATAGATAAGTAGATAAATTAGATGTCTCTCTCTCTCTCTCTCTCACACACACACACACACACACAAATATTCCTTAGCCATAAAAAGGAAAGTCTGCCATTTGGGCAACATGGATGATCTTGAGAGCATTAAGCTTACTGAGATAAGTCAAAGACAAATATTGTATGATATCACTTATATGTGCAATCTAAAAACCAAATATCTTAGAAACAGAATAGAACAGTGGTTACTAGGGACTGGGGTAATTTGGGAGGTGTTAAAGGGCACAAACCTGCAATCAGAAGATGAATAAGTTCTGAAGATCTAACACACAGCATAGCAATTATAGTCACCAATACATATTGTATGCATCAATATTGCTAAGAGACTAAATCTTAATTGTTCTCACCACAGAAGAGAAATAACTGTGATATCACAGAGGTTTTGGCTAAAACTATGGTAGTAATAATAACGCAAACTATAAACCTATCAAATCAACACTTACACCTAAGGCTTGTGCAACATTATATGTAAAGTAGATCTCAGGGGTGCCTGGGTGGCTCAGTGGGTTAAAGCCTCTGCCTTCGGCTCAGGTCATGATCCTGGGGTCCTGGGATCAAGCCTTGAATCTGGCTCTCTGCTCAGCGGGGAGCCTGCTTCTCCCTCTCTCTCTCTGTCTACCTCTCTGCCTATTTGTGATCTCTGTCTGTCAAATAAATAAATAAAATAAACAAAATAAAATTTAGGAAAAAAAGTAAAGGAGAACTGGAAATGGTTGAGATAAGTCTCTTTCTCTCAGTAGAAGTCACATCTAGAAAGATGGAAAAACGACTTTGGCAAATGATGGCCATGAGCCAACAAAAACTGCAGCTGGAAGTGTTAAACTTGGATGCATGTATCTGTTTCTGTTGTTGCCCTAAAAGTTACTGTAGACACGGTGACCTAAAACAAGTTTATTACCTAAATGTTGTAGGGGGTCAGAAGTTAGAAATGGGACTCACTGAGCTACAATCCAAGTGTCGGCAAGGCCACTGTCCTTCTGGAGGCTCTATAAAGAAACTATTTTCTTGCTATTTCCATCTTCTCTAGACAGACTCATTCCCTGGCCCATGGTGCCCTCCTCCATCTTCTAAAGCATCTACGACTTGTGGAACCTCACATCATGTTGCTCTGACATCTTTCTTCTATGTCCCTCTTCCACATTTAAAGGGCTTGGTGATGATGCGTTGGGCCCACCTGGATAATCCAGGGTAGTCTACCTATTTTAACGTCGGTTGTTTAGCAATCTTAATTCCATCTGCTACCTTGATTCCCTTCTGCTGTGTAACACACTTACAGAAAACATGTCACAGGTTCCAAGGATTAGGACATGGACTTTTTTGGGAGGTCATTATTCTGCCTACCACAGCTGGGGAACTTCAAAAGCTACTGATGCCTGGGCCCCCACCCAGAGATTCTGATGTCATTGACCTAGAATGTGCCATGGGCATCCTGCTATTTTTAAAGCTCCCCAGGCAATTTTAATGAGCAGCCACTAAAAACCACTGATCTAAAAAAATAGAATATAAAATAGACTATATAAATAGATAATAGATAATATATTCTATTATTGCATGTATATTCTCTATCTATCTATATATATATATATCATGCACTATTCTGCTTTTATTATTTACATACCATTTAGCTTTTCTAACAATGTATTTATATGTAACAATTGTTAAAGTAACTAGATTAGGTCTGAGATGGAATGGCTCATTTTAAGCCCAATGTCAACAGACCAAACTTTAACCCACTGAGCCACCCAGGCACCCTCAACAGGCCAAAACTTAACTAAGTTTCTATGCTTAGCTCACCCAGGAGAGGAAGGCATTGGAAAACCAATCAGTGCTTGCCTGCTCAGCAAAGTTACCTGACCCAGCTCCAAGATGTCCCTTTGCTCCATATAAGGGATAACCCTGCTTTAACCAGCCAGCAAATGCCCAGTATAACTTCCTTGTTTCTGCTCACTTTGGTCCATAAAAATCTCTCTGGTGTAGCTCTGGAACTCCTATCTGTTAGATTGGATGCTGCCTAATTCATGAATTGTTGAATAAAGTCAATTAGATCTTTGTAAAATTTATGATTGTTAGATTCTCTTTTTTAAAATACAATTAACATTAATATGCCAGGCATTGTGATAAGTTAACTGTGCCAACATCGTGCTGATATTTTACAAATATTTCCTCTCAAAGAATTCCCACAACAACCCTATGAAATAGGCACTGTTTTTATTCCCATTTTACAAAGGAAGAGACTCAGAAATTTGCCCAAGATCAGGTGGTAGTAAACTGTTGAGCAAAGAGCCTGGTTGTTTGCTTTTTGATAGTAGAGCTACAGGAATATTTAGAGTTTAGACTTAGAAACAAAAAGGTGTTATGTAGATATTTAATGTCTAAATTCCAGGAGGATTATAAACTATGATGAGTGCTAGAAACTAGAGCTTTGGCCTGAGGAGTTCTGATACAGGGAGTCAGTGTTTAGAGTAGTAGTAATAAGCTCACAACCAGGAACTTTAAAATGGTCTTTTGTATGTATGGGACAGGATACATTTCATGATTTATTTTTTTTTAAGATTTTATTTATTTATTTGACAGAGATCACAAGTAGGCAGAGGCAGGCAGAGAGAGGGGGAAGCAGGCTCCCCGCTGAGCAGAGAGCCCGATGTGGGGCTTGATCCCAGTACCCTGAGATCATGACCTGAGCTGAAGGCAGAGGCTTAACCCACGAGCCACCCAGGCACCCCCATTTCATGATTTATAAGCCAATACTGAGGTTAACTAATTTTGGGTGTGCATTTAAAATAAAACTATATATACATAGTTTTTACACAGAACATCCCTGATTTTTGCTAGGGATCCATGTCATAAAGTCAGCCAAACTTAGCATAATTTCCCAGTCAAGCACCATTCCTCAGCTTTTGACAGTTTTCTTGTAAGGAACTAGGAAGATTCTCTAGGACTTACTGGGAAGCCCCAACTCCTTCTAAGTGACTTAGAAACATCTCCATGACCACATTTGTGGCTTACTATAATTTTTTATTTAACACTTTGGCATCTAAGCTTCCCTTGATATCCATCTTTGAGAGTAGGAGAATGAGTGACCATGCAAATACCACCAATGGGAATTGTGCTGTGCGGTCATGGATCCCCTCTAGAAAGCAAATGGATATGAGGGCTGAGCAAGGTGGCTGGCTGGTTAACCAGACCTCACAGCCTTACACTGACAGTGGGGGACCTGGCCTTCCATCCCCACCTAGTGGTGACAATGTGGTACCTCCCCCTTCGCCTTTTGGAGCAATGTCAGAGGAAGCTAGTTAAAACAGGTTTAAGTGGGACGCCTGGGTGGCTCAGTTGGTTAAGCGGCTGCCTTCGGCTCAGGTCATGATCCCAGCGTCCTGGGATCGAGTCCCGCATCGGGCTCCTTGCTCGGCAGGGAGCCTGCTTCTCCCTCTGCCTCTGCCTGCCTCTCTGTCTGCCTGTGCTCTCTCTCTAACAAATAAATAAATAAAATCTTAAAAAAAAAAACAGGTTTAAGTAAGAACCAGTTTCATACATAGTACCTCAAATGTCCAGGTTTCAATTGAAAAATCACTCATGATTCCAAGAACCAGTAATTTCTCCAACTGAATGCAAAAAGGCAATCAATAGATACCAATATAAAGATGACAGAGATGTTAGACTTATCTGATAAAGATTTCTCTTTTTTTATGTTGTTGCTTTTATTTTATTGTTTTTTTTTTAAATTTTCTGACAAAGATTTCTAAGTGCGTCATCAATTGCAAATACACGTAAACAAATGGAAAGAATCTGGGGCACCTGGGTGGCTCAGTCAGTTAAGCGTCTGACTCTCAATCTCAGCTCAGGTCTTGATCTCAGGGCTGTGAATTCAAGTCTCACATTGGACTCCATGCTGGGGAAACTACTTAATGAAAAAAGTCTCAGCAAAAGAAAAAAGGGTGAAAAAAAGATATAAAGGAGAACCAAATAGGGTTAAATAATGTAATCACACTCATTTCCATAAGTGTGGTGGATCCCATAATAAATTATTAATTTGAGGATCCTAAGGCATAATAGCCAATTGGCATGTCTCAACCTAAATTAAAGTTAATTCAGAACCAGTGGGATAGGAAGCCCTAGCAGCCTTCAACAGTCTCCTTCTGATATAGATATCAGACAGTTCCATTTATTGAAGAGACTGTCTTTTTTTTTTTAAGATTTTATTTATTTATTTGACAGATAGAGATTACAAGTAGGCAGAGAGGCAGGCAGAGAGAGAGGAGGAAGCAGGCTCCCTGCCGAGCAGAGAGCCCGATGCGGGGCTCGATCCCAGGACCCTGAGATCATGACCTGAGCCGAAGGCAGAGACTTTAACCCACTGAGCCACCCACGTGCCCCGAGACTGTCTTTCTTCCATTAGATATTTTTTCCTACTTTGTTGAAGATTAGTTGAACATAGATTTGAGCGTCCATATCCGGATCTCTATTCTGTTCCATTAATCTATGTGTCTGTTTTGTGCCAGTACCATGATGTCTTGGTGATCACAGCTTTGTAATATAGCTTGAAATCAGGCAACATGATGCAACCAGGTTTGTTTTTCTTTTTCAACATTTCCTTGGTGATTTGTGGTTAGCCCAGTGATGGGTATTAAGGAGGGCACATATTGCATAGAGCACTGGGTGTTACATGCAAACAATGAATCATGGAACACTACATTAAAAACTAATGTGTACTGTGTGGTGACTAATATAACACAATTTTAAAAATCAGAAAAAAAGATATCAGGCAATTATATCCCAAAGGATTACCTGTGAATTATAGGATTTCCTGATTTCTTTTGATTAGTCAAGTGGCAACTATTAAAGAGACCCTAGTGGCTTGGAATTTTTGGCTGCTAGTGAGCTCCTGACAATCAGGCCTTTGCTTCTCAAGGCAAACAAATCCTAATCCTGAGATAAGCCTCCATTTCAGTATTTCCATAGTCATCCTTGACTTGATATTAATGACTCCGAGATCTGGGCTTCCCCCGTCATCTGACTTCAGGTAATAACCACAGAAGTTCCATGCTCTTCTACGGAAGCTATAGAAAGCATCCAATCTCCTCCATTCCTGAATACAAATCCCAAAGGTATAGGACACACAGCTCCATTTCCTGGCCTGAGGCAATGGTAATCTCTCCAGCCTTGGTAGGGATGTATCCTATCCCTGGGTTCCTAGTAACTGTCTGAGGACAATCACCTCTATATCATGGTGGACCATTCTGCCCACATAAAAAGCAATATTTTGTGGCCTTGACTGAAGGTGGTTCCCAAATAATGGTACTCCCCAGAGATCCCACTAAAATTTTTTTTTAAAGATTTTATTTATTTATTTGACAGAGAAAGAGAGAGAGAGATCACAAGCAGGCAGGCAGAGAGAGAGGAGGAAGCAGGCTCCCCGCCAAGCAGAGAGCCCGATGCGGGGCTCGATCCCAGGACCCTGAGATCATGACCTGAGCCGAAGGCAGAGGCTTTAACCCACTGAGCCACCCAGGCGCCCCAGATCCCACTAAGTTTAAGAGAGGAACCCTATGTTCTCTGGGGAGTCACAGGACAAAAGGATTTAAGGCAAACAAGTCTGCCTTAATCAACCATTGACCCCTTGGTAATTTGATAACCCAGACAAGTCATTTAATTACTGAGTTTCATAGTTTGCTCATCTGTAAAATATGGGTAATGGTTATACCTGCACATGTGAAAGTATTTTACACCCTGGGAAGTAATCCACAACTGTGAGGTGTGACTGAGTGATCCCTTGGGCATTTTCCCATATTTGGGATTTTTTTTAAAGATTTTTATTTGTTTATTTGACAGAGAGAGCGAGAGACACAAGCAGGCAGAGCAGTAGAGGGAGAGGGAGAAGCAGGCTCCCTAGTGAGCAGGGAGCCCGATGCGGGGCTTGATCCCAGGACCCTGAGATCATGACCTGAGCCGAAGGCAGTCACTTAACCAACTGAACCACCTAGGCGCCCCCCATATTTGGGATATTTTAAACAAATTGCATGAATCACAGTATTTAAAAGTTTTATTGGTTCCTGGATAAGACAGTTTTATTTGTCTCACTCTTCCATGCCTTTGGACAATAAAGAATTTACTTAGCATTGCATCATCATTTTGTTGCTGGATGGCTGATGGATTCCATGGAGTTTTATGATCAGCACATGAAAGGTTTAATGTGGCTTCAGGAGGAGCCATCAATTTAGCCCCTTTGAACAACAGAACTTAGGAAAAAGCACATTAACTATCAGGCAGAGAGCTTCTTGAGGGCAGAGGCTGTCTTATTTTATTCCTGGACTATAGCCCAGTGGCTGGTCCATTGTAGGCACTAAGTAAACATTTATTTAATCAGTGGACAGCAATATTTTGCAAGGAATAACATTGTTCCTTGTTTCCTCTACTTGCCTCTCTCCAAGGTTAGCCTAAGCATTTATTTTTTTGCCTTGATTTTGTGTTATATTTTGTTGTTGTTGTTACATGGGGTCAGTATTTTACTTTACACTTATTAGAGAAAAGGCATCATATGAATATAAACTGAAAGTACACCAAAAAAACTTGTACCAGGCTCATAATTCCATCTTTTTCTTCATAAACTAGAAGAAACTGAAAACATATTAAAGATCCAGGCTTCCTTCACAGTTAATACCCCAAATGCTTTCAGGCAGAATTAGTTTCAGGCTTGTGTGATAATTGAAAAGCATTTCTCTTGGACATTTTATTAGTTGTAAGGGGAAGTCAATTAAAGATGTGTGTTTACATATCTAAATTTATATAATTACCCACACATTTACAAATTGGTATTAAATCATTGTTCTTAATGCACAAGGGAATTTCACAATTTAGGGATGTGCCAAGCCAAAGATAAAAAGTTGGAATGCAAAATAGAGGATTTTTTCCCACAGAAGAAGACAGACATGGTAGACTCTCTCAATGAACTGGGGTTTGACATTTAGAAAAAGTCAACTCTCTATGAGCCATAAATTTGGCAAGAGGTTCTCATGAGCAAGAGAGATCAATCTACTTCTTCTCCAGCAATTTCACACAAGAATAGCAGCAAGTTTTTGAGTTGTCTTTGCTGTAACCAGCAGTGTATTTAGACATGGCACTTTTATCCATCTAATGGTTTTAGGTAGTCATACTTCTCTTACACTGAAATTTCCATCATTGCTTTCCTTCATTGACCTTATTTTTTTAATTTACTTTTTAAAGATTTTTTAAAAAATGATTTTATTTATTTATTTGAGAGAGAGCGCAAGAGCACAAGCAGGTGGAAGGGGCAGAAGGAGAGGGAGAAGCAGACTCCCCACTGAGCAGGGAGCCCCACATGGGGCTTGATCCCAGGACCCTGAGATCATGACCTGAGCAGAAGACAGAGGCTTAACTGAGCCACCGAATGCCCCCTTCATTGACTTTAATGAAAACTGGAAGATGTAGTTTTTTGTAATGATAATGCTTGAGGTGACATATAGACTTTTGTGTCTAAGGATGGCATCATACAATGTGAAAAGAAATAAATCTGTAAATTCTGTGTTCAGTGTATGAAAAGAAATTGCACAGATTTTGTTGTTCCTGATGTTTCAGCTAATATATGGTGAAGAGCAATGATAAGGTTTATATGATCCTAGGGTCTCTTCAAATAAATATAAAGGTTCTATAGTGCACATCAGATCAGTTTTGTGCTTTGCTTTCATTAGAATACTACAAAGATGTTTCCAGGATATGGAAACAGAAAGCCCTCTTGAGCTTGCCTACCAAGTGAGTGTTTGTCATATCATATGTACTGGGTACATGCTCTGAGACTGTACCCCCAAACCGTGTCTGGGACCAACCTCAGGGGAGGGCAAGAAAAGCCATCAATTTTTTCCCTAGGAAAGATTAGCAGAACACACTGAAGAATCTGCCCCATCCAGTTACTTCTTATAAGAGGCTACCAGGAGCATTCCTGGGCTTGAACACATACAATAGCATAAAACTCAGAGGACTGGCACAGCTGAAGCCCCTACTAAATGAAGTCAACAGCATTTTCTCAAGGGGGCACTGGATGCCAATAACAATGCCCTAGGACTGAGATAACTCAAAAAATACCACCGATATTTCCATATTCTTCTACTTAAAAATAATTCAGTACATCAGTGGTGTCCAAAACAAAGTAAAGCTGTCAAAAATGATTGAGGCATAATAACATCTTAGCCCCTCCTTTATCTGAGAAGAGGACGCTGCTGACAGCATTGTTGGCAGCCAGTCTCCTTGTGAGCAGGACTTGTTTAATAGCCACCTCGGAAAGTTCCACAAAACTTAGTTGAAGATTCCAGTAAGTAATTTGGAAGTTCTTCGATGAAAAAGGCTTTACAAATCCAAATTTCTATTGGTCTTTCTCCCTTTTCCCTCCTCCTTTTCTTTACTGAGTTGCTATGTCCAAATGTATGTCCCTAGCTTAAAATGAATTGGTAGTGTTGATTGGAGATGGAAAGGAGAAGTTATAAAGAATGCCAAAAATATCATTGTCATTCACAAGCATTATCTAATTTAATCCTTAAAACCTCCTTGTGAGGTTACCACCATTTTAACAGCTAAGGAAACATGCTCAAAGAGATTAATTAGCCAAATGTCACCCAGAGCCCTGGGATCTCAAAGTCCTTACTTTCAGACGTTCTGCTTTCCTTTTCCAGCCAACCCCTGGCATGAACTCTGAATGCTACTCTCAGTCATCTTCAAGTTAACTACTCCATTTCTTACTCCCTTGAAGCATTTTCAAGCTCTTCTTCTGCTGGGTCCCTCTTGTTAGTGCTCAGAGATGTCTTCATAGTCCCTGTTGTATAAGTAAATAATAAATACTCCCCCTTTGTTTCTACAACTCAGTCCAGTTAGCACCTCATCTCACTTTTCTGAGAAAGTTGCTAAAGTGATTCTCTCCCTCCTCTAGATTTGAGTGAGAAAGTATGAACCCTGAGAATTGTTGGAAGCCCTCTTGGGTGGTGCGTAGGGGAGACAGAAAGCATTAGGATGAGGCTGACACTGAAGAAAGCAGAGTGGAGTACTGGATATTTGTCCAAAGAAAAAGAAAACATTAATTTGTAAAGATATAAAGAACCCCTATGTTTATTGCAGAATTATTTATGATAGTCAAGTTATGAAAGAAACCTAACTGTTCATCGATAATGAATGGATAGAGAAGATGTGATGTGTGTGTGTTTGTGTGTATACGTATGTGCATATACACACACAATGGAATATTACTCAGATGTAAAAAAGTGAGATCATGCCATTTGTGACAATGTGGGTGGATCTAGAGGATTTTATGCTAAGTGAAATATGTCAGACAGAGAAAGACAAATACCATATGATTTCACATATATGTGGAATCTAAAAAAATAAAACAAATGAACAAACAAAAAAGCAGAAACAGACCCATAAATACAGAGAATACACTGGTGGTTGTCAGAGGGGAGGTGGGTGGAGGGTTGGGCAAAATGGGTGAAGAAGAGTGTGGGAGGTACAGGCTTCCAGTTATGGAATGAGTGAGTCACAGGGATGAAAGCATAGCATAGGGAATATAGTTAATGGTATTATAATAGTGTTGTGTGGTGACAGACGGTAGCTACACTTGTGGTGAGTGTTGAGTCTGTAATCAAAGGAGGGAGACTGATACAAAGCGAAAGTCAAGCAAAGCTTTATTTTGCGCCAAGCATCGAGAATCAAACTGACTGGCCAGGGCTATCTCTTACAAAGAGGAGACCCCTCCCTGCCTTACAGACTAACTTTTAAAGATTTTATTTATTTATTATTTGTTAGAGAGAGAGAGAGAGCGAGCACAGGCAGAGGCAGAGGGAGAAGCAGTCTCCCTGGCAAGCAAGGAGCCCGATGTGGGACTTGATCCCAGGACGCTGGGATCATGACCTGAGCCGAAGGCAGCTGCTCAACCAACTGAGCCACCCAGGCGTCCCCAGACTAACTTTTATAGAGCAAAGGCCATGTGGTTGGGCCTGGCCGCACACAGGTGGCCAATGAGATTGTAACACACAGAGAAAGCTGCACAGTCATGCTGGGTCACAGGTAAGTGACCAATTGAACTACAATTTATCCTAGTAGATATTTGAACTAGCCTATCACCTTGGTCATAATTGGCACCCAAAAGGCGGGACCCACACGCCCTGGTAGCTAGGGAGACAGTATGAGTGTCCCACTGATTGGATGTCTCCACCTAGCCTGACCCGCCCTTGTATTTAGGCTTTGTTACCTGGGATTAATTTCCCGGACTTGCTTTTAAGTAAGTCCCCTGGAGGGGGGGGCGGGTACAGGGTCAGTTTAAATTTTACTGCATAAACAACAAAATGGTTCAACCGAAATGGAGCTGTTTTGGCTAAATAAGCCCTTACAGTGAGCATAGCATAATGTGTAGAGAATTGCTATGTTGTACACTTGAAACAATTGTAACATTGTATGTCAGTTCTATTCCAATTTAAAAAAAGGAGAAAGAAAGAAAGCAGAATGAAACGACAGGAAAATTCCAGGTGCACAACAACATTGTTGAACTGTTGAATCAAACCCTCTCTGAAACTTAGCCTACCTCTGAGCATCCTGGCATGTAACTTAATAAATATTTACTGAGTCAAATTTTCAGTTACTTAGAACAGAATGAACCCTGGTAATCCTGGTACACCTGTATCAAGATTACTCTTGCCTAATATTGAGAGACCTCCATGTAGCTAAATGCAATAATCTCATTTCAGTCTTGTCTTCTCAACAGCATTTGACAAAGATGCCATTAACTCCTTGGCTTCCATGATACCATACTGTTAAAGAACAAAAATTCAACTGAGTAAATTTAAAGATCTAACCAGCTTTATTCAACAGTTCATGAATCTGGCAGCATTCCCTCCGACAAACTGAAAGGTGCTCTGAGGAGTTGCATAAAACGGAAGGCTTTTATAGGGAGGAAGGGTGAGACAGGAAAATAATTAGGAAAAAAAAATGTCGGGTCACCTTCCCTGAGGGAAAAGAGCAGGGGATATTATCATGCAGATGATCCCATTAGTGCTGATCTGGGAAACTCCAGACTGGTTGGTTTAAAATTCCATTCCTGGGAGAGGCTGAAACTGCAGTTAGGTTAGGTATTAAGTCCTGATGGGGCTTAACATAAGTGATTCCATTTTGGACCTCTTATTTCTTTTTTTAACAATACTCTACTTGTTTTCCCTTCCCCTATGGTCTCTCCTTTTTGGGCTCCTTTTCCAGCTGTTTTTCCTTTCCTCGATCCCTAAATATTGGGGTTCCTCGGGGACTGCTAAAGGGCATACTTCAATTCTCACTGGACACTTTCTTCCTAGGCAATGTCTTCTATTTCCCTGTCTTTACTTCCTCTGTATGGCAATGACTCCCAGATTTATAGTCATCAATCCAGGGCTCACTTCTGAGCTCCAAATGCCACTGTGACATCTTCACTTTGATATCTCACAGGCACCTGAAACCTAACTAATTATATTCGAATATAAGCTTTTTAAGGGCAGGGGCCATAGCTGTGCTGCTCACCACTGTGTGGCCCATTCCCAGCATTGTGCCTGACAGTATAAGCTCTTCAGAAAATTTTTGAATGAATGAGAGCTGAATAAGTGGGTAAATTAAATAGTAGTGCGTTTAGCTGCAGATATCATTATCCTAACTCAAACTACTTTAAATAATAAGAGGAATTTAATATAATTCAATTGAGGTGTCTCAGCTGAACTTGAGAACAGGAATGCGGTTGGACCTCAAGGTCATTTGGAACTTTGGTTTAAGATGTTGTCAAGACTCTCTTCAATTATTCCTTCTTCATTCCTCCTGTGCAGCTACTTGATTTTTTCTCTCTAGCTGCATTTTTTTGTTTTAGTTCCTCAGACCAAATGGAAATTATAGACCAGGGGTTGGCAAGCTTTTTTTTTTTTTTTCTTTAAGATTTTATTTATTTGAAAGAGAAAGAATGAGCAAGAGAGAGAGAGAGCATGAGATGGTGGAGCGTCAGAGGAGAACCAGACTTCCGCTGAGCAGGGAGCCAGACGGGGGACTTGGTCCCAGGACTCTAGGATCATGACCTGAGCCGGAGGCAGTTGCTTAACCAACTGAGCCACCTAGGCACCCTGGCAAGCTTTTTCTTAAAGGCTTAGGCAGACTTGTGGGCCAGGTGGTCTCTGTCACAAAAACTCACCTGTACCATTAATAATACAAAAACAGTCATAGGCAATATGTAAATGAATGCCCATGGCTGTATTCCAATTAAATTTTATTTATAAAACAAGCAGTGGCCCTTGGGCTGCAGTTTTCCCATCCCTCTTCTAAACTACCAGCAGGTATCAAATCTACATGTCCTTGGTTTCAGCAATTTGGAGAGAAATTATCACCTCTCTCTTGGTTCAGTAGCCTCCTGGTCCAGCTCAGGTTATTTTCCCATCCCTGGTCCAAGAGACTATGGCTAAGAGGCAGGGTCAAGTTACAAATAGCTACCCTCATGGTACTCACCCTTTTTATAGGAGAATTGAAGAAACGGGCAGTTCCTGGGAAAGATCATGCTGCAAAATTCCAATGTCTAAAATTCAATTCTTAGTCTTCTTTCACAAAGCTGCTCCATCTCTAACATTCCAGACTCAGCCTCATTCTGATAGTTGCTTATGCCCTCTTTCTTTCCCTCATCTTCTGTGTCTAGTCCTCTCTCTTATGCACATCTTAGTGCTACCACCATCTCTCACGTGGTCTTCTGCAATATCTCTCAACTCTTGTTCAACTCCAATCTAATTGGCAGCCAGAGGATACTTTTAAAACATAAATCTGTCATTTTTCTGCAGTGTCCAGGAGAGTTTATAGACAATGCTTCCTTAAACCACTAGGAATCTTAGGAAGACCCAGGTACAGTGGAGAGGAGTTGTAAGTCATCACAGAATTGGCAGGGTCCATGAAAAGCCATTTCTCAGAGACATGAATAGCAACCAAAGAGAGTAGCTCCACTCAGGACTGAAGCTGTTTGAAAGGTTAAACACTGAGCAGGGCAGGAGGCTGAAGAAACAGGAGTCTGGGAAACACCTGCCTAAAAGAGATGGCCTAGAATTTATGACCTGAATGCTGCGTTAGTCAGCATCCAGGGGAAGAGATAAGCTGGGTTCTTAACTCAGTCCCTCCATTCCCAAGCAAGGTACTTTCCTCATCTGTCAACTCTGAGTTGTGTAAAGGCCACTTTGAGGCAACAGACTTGAGCAATGGAAACGTGATCAAGGCAAAAGGGCCCACAGTGACAGAACTGATGCAAACAGGCTCTGAAATAGCCAGAGGCCCTACTGGCCAATTACAACCAGGCATGGTTGCTAAGATTACCCAAAAAAGAAAAATTCCATATGCCCCCATACTCCCTTACCTCATCCTAAAACTGTGGCCCTTTACCACCTCCTCCTGGCAATCTCTCCTTTGTTGTCCTGCCTGCTGCTCCCTTGCAGTGTATTTAATTAACTTCTATCTTCTTTGTTCTGCCTTGGTGAATTTACTGCCCATACTGCTGGGCCCCCATCTAATCAGGACACTCTACAATTTGCTCAGTAAATGCTTTCAACCTATATGCAGCAGAATCTTGTAATATTTATTATTACACTAGATTATTAGAAAATACCAAGAGGCACCAGGAGGAAAGAAGGATGGGGAAAAGAATATTGTTTAGGAGGCATTTTAGAGAAAAAATATGGTTGAGAACAGACACTTTCTGGAACTTTGGAGAGATGGATGGGCAAAGAGGATTTTTAGGAAGTTTGGTGATGTGCAGAATGATTCTATTTTGGTACCTCTCAATGCAATTTCCTGTAAGCTATCTATTTGTTTTTGAGGCTTTTGTCAATTGATTTGTGTTCCTTTGGAGAGATACTATGCAGAACCCAGCCTTAAGGTAAGAGTAAGAAAGCTAAATTCATTTAAGGCAAAACTCAAGCTGAGAAGATCCTCTGTCTGTGAAGTAAGGCTGTGGTGGAGGTGAGGTGAGGGAGTATGCTATTGTGATTTGTAATAAGAAATATATATCTGGGCTCCAACAACATACATTTATTTTGTCACATTTTGGAGGGTCTGAAATTGAGGTGTTGGCTGATTAGGATTCTCCTGAGCCCTCCTTGCTTCCTGGCTTGCAGATGGCTACCCTCTTGCTGTGTCTTCAAATGGCCTTTTGTCTGCATGCATGCATTTTGGTATCTCTTCCAATTCTTATAAAGACATGACTGGATTATTAAAACAAAAACAATAACGAATATATATTTGGTCTTAATCCCTATCCTGGTACACAGCTCCTAAAATGCTTGGAATTTCCTAAGGGATAAGAAAAATAAAGGTGCTTTTTATTATGTTAACGAGGTGGATTTTGGAAAGCTCCAGAGGATGGGGCCTGGGTTGTGGGGTTGGAGACACTAATTTGTGATTAAAGGGTTGGAATTTTCAGTCCCCCTCCACCCCAAACTCTAGGTAAGGGAAAGGGGCTTGAGATTGAGTTCAAGCTCCATGGCCAGTGATTTGATCAGGCATGGCTAAGTAATGCCTCCATAAGAACAACCCAAGAGGAAGGATTGGTGAACATGGAGATTCAGGGCCAGTAGTGTGTATGGAGAGAGCACAGAAGGTCCATACTCTGTCCCTATACCCTGCCCTACGAATCCCCTCCATCTGGTTATTGCTGAGTTACAATCCTTTTCAATAAACCAGTAAACTAGGCACTATAAAATGTTTCTTTGAGATCTGTGAGCCATTAGCCAATTAATCGACCCTAAGGAGAGGTCTTCAGAACCTCGAATTTATAGCCTATTGGTCGAAGCACAGGTGACAACCTGGTCTTGAGATTGGTGTCTGACATGGGGTGAGGGCAGTCTCTGAGGACTGAGCCGTTAACTGCAATCTGATGTTGTCTTCAGGTAGACAGTGTCGGAATTGAGCTGAATTGTAGGACACCCAGCTGGTGTCACAGAATTGCCTGATATGGGAAACAAAACAAAATAAAAAACAGGTCGGAATTGGCATCAGAATTATAAGGGCACTCATTGCTCGCCTGGCTGTGGGGGCAGGACAGGGAATATCTTGAGCTGTTTGTTTAGTCTCACTCAAGTCTAAGTGCAGCTAGCATTTTTTTGATACTCCCACCACCTCCCCTACTGATGTACACCAGGTTTTCAGAAGGAAGTGTCCATATGGGCACTGGCTGAGGACTGAATAAGCCTGAGCCTTAGACAGGCATATTTCTGTGGAGCTGTTGCTTGGCAACATGCTGGCTGCCCTCCAGGGAGAACCTTCGAGGACATGAACATGGCCACTGGGTTAGATCAGCCCTGGTGGCATGGTGCTTTGGCAGATGGGGTCAGGGTGTTCCCACATTTCCTCACGCTGTAATATGTTTTAGTCGCTAGTGTGTGCTAGACAAAATAAAGGGAGAGGATTCCAGTTTAGGGTAGGGATATAGTTTTTAATGGGGCACATTACTGCTCTGCTTTTTGTTCTAACTCTGCCAACAAGAGAGAGGAGACCTGCATTTTCATATCCTCCTCCCCAGATTTAAAGGTCATGTACTCCCTGGGTGTCCAGGTATGGATCCTTGCTCACAGTGCCCTGCTTCCTTACTTATCATCTCAGCCATTGATCGAGAGCAACGAAATCCTAATCCTCAAAGTCTGAGCTGCAAATGCCCAGTCAGTGATTTCCCACGTCATAAGCATTCTTTAATTCATTTGTTTATTCTTTCCATAAAAATTTATTGAATATCTCCTATGTGCCATTTAGGGGATACAGGAAAAAAGACCCATTCTTTGCTCTCAAGTTGTTTTCAGGCTGAATAGACAAAAAAAAAAAAAAAAATGTGTCACAGATACAGTGATAGAAATATCCACAGAGCTGCATGGGACATGATCAGTGCTACCTTACCCTGGGACCTGGTGCTGGGGACCCACAATCTGAATCTTGTTGTGTGGGGTTGTAGGAGTTCTGCATGCCTTGACTGATTCAACAGATATTTACTGAACACTCATAATGTGCCAGGCTCTGATTTGGGCTCTGAGGACCCAGTCATAATGAAGCAGCCGAGGTCACTGCTCAGGGCTTACATTCTAGTTGTGGCAGGGTGCCAGCAGGGGGAGAAGACAAGGGGTTTATAGGAAACAGATTATAAACAAATTAGCAATGAGCAAGCCATTTATTTCACAGGTTTTACTGAGTATTTCCTATGTGTCAGGTAGGGTGTTAGGTGGCAGGGTTATAAGGACAAATGAGAAAAATTCCCTGTCCCTGTCCCTAAGGGTATTTCAGGCAGGGGGAAGAGCCTATAGGAAGAAGGCATAAAGCAAACATTCAGGCTGTGTTGGGGGAAAAAATCAAGTTATTCAGTAGAGATGGGCAAAGGGTGTGATTGGTGATAGAAAGGGTTCCTTATTTATTATTTATTTATTTATTTGACAGACAGAGATCACAAGTAGGCAGAGAGGCAGGTAGAGAGAGGGGAGGAAGCAGGCTCCCCGCTGAGCAGAGACCCCCCCCCCCCATGCAGGGCTCCATCCCAGGACCCTGGGATCATGACCTGAGCTGAAGGCAGAGGCTTTAATCCACTGAGCCACCCAGGCACCCAAGGGTTCCCTCTTTTAGTTTTGAAACTCATTTCTTGGGCAATGCAGGGCAAAGAGTCCTTCCTGGAATCTTCATATAAAACCTCTCAAAGTATTTATTGAGGTAGACATTTAGGGACAAACTGTATGTACTAGACATATATAAAAGAAGATCATTCAGCCTGTCTAAGGTGTGGTTCTGCTTGCCTGAAACACAGATCAAGAATATGTTTTTGGGGTGCCTGGGTGGCTCAGTGGGTTAAGCCTATGCCTTGGCTCAGGTCATGATCTCAGGGTCCTGATCGAGCCCGAATCGGGCTCTCTGCTCAGCAGGGAGCCTGCTTCCCCATCTCTCTCTGCCTACTTGTGATCTCTCTCTCTCTCTGTTAAAAATAAATAAATAAAATCTTAAAAAAAAAAAGAATACGTTTTTGACATTCCAAATTCAATTTCTTCCCCCCTTCCTCCCTTCCCTCCCTTCTTCCTCCATCCTTCCTCCTTCCTCCCACACTACCTCCCTCCCTCACTTCCTCCTTCCCTCCCTCCTTTCCTTTTTCCTTTTATTCCTCTTTCCTTCCTTTCTTCCTTATTTTCTTACATGTCTTTATTCCTAGAAACTGGTATGAATAAAAGTGAATGTTGGATTGAAATCACCAACATGAATCTACAAACTATGATCTGCCTTCCAAGGTTCTGGTAGGGAACTAGTTGGTTAGTGTTCGCAAAATGCCAGGACATTCTTGAATAAAAAGCCCTATATAAGTTCAAAGTATTTGTAATTATTGTGATTATTACTATAACTTGTAAGACTTAGCCATAAATCTTTTCATAAAAGGATGAAGTCAACACTTTTAAAAAGAGGAAGCAGGACAGGGACTCTATATAAAGCATTGCAGACTGACCGCCTCTGAGGACAAGAGGTAACAGAAGACAGGTGAGTGTAAGACAGACTGGTGACTTACGTTCAGGCTTATTGAGAATGAAAGATCCAGTCTGTGGTGATTAGTTGATAATGATTGTGTCTTTGCTGCCAAGTAAACAAGACAATTTGGAGTAGGATAAAACTTAAGGACCTTGCAAGGAAAGCCCAAGTTATAAAAGATTATGTAGATGATGGGATGATTTTTTTTCCTATTCATTATAATACTTATAAAAACCTAGATTTCTGTTAATGCAAGTATATGGTTACTTTTGGACTTGTGAACATGTGCAAAAGAATAGAAATATATGTGCCTTTAACGGAAGCTGTAATAGGCTGAATGGGATGTCTTTGCTGTAAATTCAAAGCCAAAAGATTGAGGTACTGGCATTTTGCCAGATAGCAATCTCTCCACCACCCTCACTCTCCTGCCAACAGTACTTTAACCCCATATTCCTTCCGTGATACGCTATTTTCTCTGGAAGCTCTGAAAGGACAAAGGCCCACATGTCTAACAGCTGAGGATAGACAAACTTCAGGAGTCTTGGATGGAACAGAGAAGCCATGGTCTCTTCGATTTGATTTTGTTCAGAAAGGGATATTCCTGGGACAGGTCCTAGTACTAGGAGAGGAGAATTCCTGGAGTTCTCAACGCTGGCAATGGACAAAGAGTTGGACGAAGTGGACAGGTACACGTCCAGATGGACGAAGTGAGAACAGGTACAGGGGCCTTATGGAAAGAAGGAAAGGATTTGCCAGCAGGGAGTGAAGAGAAGCTATCACATCTCCAAGCACTTTGGGGCTTATAATCTGCTCCCAATCCAAATTCAGGAAACATTTATTTTCCCAGACCACATAACTCTGCCAAAGAGTGAGTTCAGAAGGAGCCTTTAGATTTTTCTCAAGAAAACATGATCACAGTGGCAGAAACATTTATTATTTGTGACTGTCACTGCTACAATTTTAATTTGGGACATTTTGGCGCATAGCCATCCACAGGGCAATGGGCTGGGGTGTTGCTGTGTGTGAGGAGGGAGGGGCAGCAAGAGGGTGGATGATTAAGATGAGATGCTGCTGGAAAGGCCTATAAGCCCACAAGGAGCAAGCAGATGGAGAGACCAGTTAGCAGGAAAAGCAGGGCGAGCAGAGTGTGGAGCAGGAGACCTATGTGCATGTGTAGAGCAGTCCTCAATTCTTTCAGGATCAAATGGGGGACCAAGATGGGACAGGGACACATTAACACCTCAGGGTGCTAATGCAGCACATTTTCCAGGCTGGTTGGAGGGTCCTAAAGGATGTGGAATGACTATGGTTTAAGGGTTCTGGTGAAGACCTAGGAGAGCATTCCTGGAAAAGGAACAGGAGTTCTGTGGTGAGATTAAAGACCAAAGACCTTTATTTTCATCTTTTCCAGGAAAATAGTTTAAGGGAGGAGTAAATGATCTATTACGTCTTACAGATCTAAATGATGCTTTGGGAATGACAAAGTCCTTGGTGGAGGGAAAGTGGGTAGAGGCCACCAGGGACTTGAACTGGCCCCAAGGGATGCTGGGGTTGTCTGTTTCCCCTGTGCTCAGCTACTGCTGAGCTACTGCTCCAGCTTTTTGACACCCCTGTGCTGCTTGTCACTGTTTCACTCTCCAGGAAGGAAGAAGAGGGATGCCACCAGAGACACTGTGCTTGTCATTATGAGCACTGTGCTGTCTTGGCCTGACTTTTTTTTTTTTAAATTTTATTTATTTATTTGTTAGAGAGAGAGAGAGAGAGCGAGCACAGGCAGACAGAGTGGCAGGCAGAGGCAGAGGGAGAAGCAGGCTCCCTGCCGAGCAAGGAGCCCGATGTGGGACTCGATCCCAGGACACTGGGATCATGACCTGAGCCGAAGGCAGCTGCCTAACCAACTGAGCCACCCAGGTGTCCCTTGGTCTGACTTTTTAATAATGGTTTCAAGTGCATGGAGCCACAGGGACATTAACAGTTTAGTCATAGATAACCAATGGACACTGCCTGAGCACATTCCCCACGTGCCTCAATAGTCCCTTCCAAACACAGAGAGTTTTGTGACATCTGTAAAGTTGGCCCACAGAGCCTGAGTTGCTTCAACATGCTATGTTTATTTCCATTGTCACTTCTTGCTTTTTCCTGATGTAATTAAGATGTGACAAAAAGGAACTCTGTGTTTCTAATTGA